>OZ026622.1:36476149-36628649 GCA_964020975.1 Hermodice carunculata
CCGCCGAGTGTCACAGGATATCGTGTCAATACACTAAGTAAATATGGTTGGTATGGAACGGAATATGAACTATTAACCACACGGCGGTGCTGCATTGGCACGTAGTTCTGTCTGGCAACAGTTGATATTCATTGTTCCTGTGTGCCTTTCATTTCCTTGTGTCAGCTCATGACATGAAGTACCCGATTCAATAACAAGCAAATGCTTGTCATAGGTATGAGCAAAGTGAAATTGTTTAATAGGAAAATTTTCTTGAAGACAAATCTGCAAGTGTGTTTTCAAAAGTTGTATAAATTAAAATGCAACAGGTGTTTATTCACTCGTCATTGGGTGTGTCTATAGTACATAAAAACTCAGATGAAATGTTTCTCCTTCTGTAATAGTTTTGAAGACGTTAAAACGTTCAACTTTTTTTAATTTTACCAAATAAACATTTGTTTTAAACATATTCTATTCAGAAAAACAATTGGGAAACAGGCTTTGCCTATGTAAATCCCTCTCGCGAAAACAAGAAATTAACAAAACAAAACAAAAAAACAATACAAATACTGTATAAAAGGTAAAGACGGGTCACAAGACACTACACTGACACTAGATTGACAAGGATACACATAAATGAAGATTGACACTAGATTGACAAGGATACACATAAATGAAGATAGGACATCACAGTTTCAACAAAAAGTATACATTTTCATTATATCGAATCCGACGTGGCCAGTCAACTCAAGTACTGCATGCGGAAAGCTGCTTTGCACTGGCCCGTACGTGACCTACCCCCGTCACAAGCAAAGCAGATGCACCAACCTGGGTGTAAAACGCACGGGCCCTCACTTGAATCTGCCAGTATTTAAAATATATGTGTGGGCACTGTCAAAGATAATTTGGTTTACTGCCTTACTATACTTGGGATTTCCAAACATAATAGTTTGTAGCGTGAAAGGGAATAAGCATTTGAATGCTGGTACTTTGTTCCTTCTTCTCTGATGTGCCCACAGCACAAACCTCTGAATTGATCTTGGAATTCCCACTCTGTCCATAAATGTTTTGAAGAGACTGTAAATTCAATTTTTCAAGTGTGCCTCATTTCCACAGATTAAAATCTTAAAACTTTTTTTTCTTTTCTTTTTCTTTTTTGTGGTTCATTAGATACATCCACATCACAAATGTATGAATTAAAGTTGGAATGGCACCTCTGTCAATCATATTTATGAAGATATTCAACCATTAATTTTACAAGTGTAAAAAAATGATGAGTTTCATTTCAAGTATATTAGAATGATAAATTTCACTTCTACAATTTTGCAACACTGTGGAAGCCAGAAGCGATTGCAATTTTCAAATGATCTTAATTGCATGATTTTAACCGATTGACAATTAATCAATCGATTAATAGTCAATCGATATATACGAAACTTCACTGTGGTTGCTATACCAGTGCGAAAGTCAGATAGCCTGTGCACTGTCTGAGATTCTGTGTTGATCAGATAAGAGCTGAAGGGATATGTCAACAGCCCTTGATCTGCTTATCTAGAGATACTCGCCCCCCCCCCCTCCCCAAAAAGTTCCAACCTGAGTTGAACTGAGATTCAGCTTCAGTTAAGATGAGCTGCCTGGACAAAGTTGATCTGTTATTGCTAATGGATATCACTGTGATAAAATTCCTTGACCCAGCGGCCTAGTTTTACTACATGAGATTTATTCAAGTCCTCATTCATGGGTGTGTATGGTTTCAGTGGACAAAATCAACGTAAGTTATACCCCACAGATTTATTGGATATATCATTGTGACCAACATGTATGATCTAGTGACCTAGTTCATGCCATATCTGTGAAATTTCGTGGTAAAAGTCAAAGAAGAAAGTTGTTATTCTTTTGGGACAAATAGCACTTCACTTTATCACCGTGACTTTTTCCCACAGGACACGTCCATCGGGACTGATACACGTGTACGTTTAATTCCGTTATACTAAATAAAAATTCAAAGAAGTTATGGCTTTCTCATGGACATGGGCATTGCCTTTAGCATTATCACGACTTCAACGGTAATGTACAGTAATATACAGCAATTTATATGCTCGTTGGCCATGCAGCAAATTAGAAAAAATCATTAGAAATCAGGAAATTATAAATCACTTGTAATAAACACCTTTGGTATATAAGTTTACCTGAGGTGGATTCCTACACAGTGTGAAGAAAATTAAACCAGTGGTTTCGAAGCAGAGATCAATAAAATACAAAAACTGGAGGACAAATACACCACCACCTGTTGAACCAATTGAGATCTAGCAGTCCTCTAAAAATTCAAAGTAATTTAGCAAGCAGTTTCAGAGAAGATATTTGAAATATTACTTTAAAAAAAAAATCAAAATTGCCCCATCAAATACATTTGATCCTGACCTTCAGCCTACACCCCACCAACTTTGAAATACACCTGCACACCTATCATCATCATCATCATCATCATCATCATCATCATCATCATCATCATCATCATCATCATGGTACTAATAAAACTGTTTAATAATAATAATGATAATGATGATGATGATGATGATGATGATGATGATGATGATGATGATGATGATGATGATGATGATGATGATGATGATGATGATGATAATAATAATAATAATAATAATGGATCTGGTCAACGGTTTATACATGACTACATGCACATGCATGTACATAAGTGTCCCTCTGATAACCATGCTAATATTTACGCTTACCCATCAAACAATAATTTCGAAAATTCGTTGAAAATCAGAAAATGAAAGTAATCGCACCTGGTGAACATCTTGGGATGAGATTGAGTCAAGGTATACATTCTCTCCAAGCTTGAAGAGACCCACCATGCGGTTCGAAGTGTGAAGTCAAGTGTGCATTAAAAAGAAAAGCGGCGCTGCCTGTTGATCAGCAGATACCTGCATGGGGGTATTATACCTCCATGATACCTCGAAATGTCCCTATGCAATTTGGAAGCAATTATGAAGCCGTTTCAGAGAATATTATTGGAGATTTAATCATAAAACTTCCAAAAAATGACTAGAGTGTCAGCATTTTTGGATAAACATGGCACAGGCCTACCCAAGCTTCATCCTCACTGAGGTTGAAGAGGATGCGACCACCGATTTCACAAAGTCGAAATGTGAATTGTGGAGGGCGACGGGCGACAAGGGTTTCACAAAAACACAGACGACTTCTTGGTATGGCTCACAGAAAAGTCGACTGAACCAGAAATCGAATGGTCTTGGTCAGCCATTCTTCCTAGCAGTGTTGAGTTTTCTTGGCATGGTTTACAGAGAAGTCGACTGAGCCAAAAGACGCATGGTCTTGGTCGTCAGCCATTCTTCTTACAGGTTGACTCACATTACAATCGTGCGAAAACCATTCTACTTTTATTCGCGTTAGGGAAAAAGATTTTCGCCCCTTGTGTCTGCTTAACGACCTCATGTCTCGGCTCATTTAAGCGCATTCTCACAAAACATTGTGCCAATTGGCACTTTAATCAAGCAAAAGTTTTCAGATTCAAAATTCCAAACAGTTTCGTACAGATCCATAAACTAGGACGATGTACTTTTTTTTTTCAAGAGGAATATTTTACTCAGCCATCCTAGGTATTTCATCTCGCAATTTTTGTTCAAAATACCAGTATTTTGCGAAAGCTTAAAATTTAACCGTGAGAGATATGTAGGCAATGTGAATACATGTGCACAGAATTTTTCCTATTAAAAACTTCGAAAAATTATATCGATCCGTGTCGTAAATTGCATTTTTAATCAAGAAATTTAAAAAAAATTACATTGATTAACTGATTTTTCTGTTCACGCTGGCCACATTGTGCATTGCAGTTCTTAAAGGGTTAGGAAAAATATGTCGGGTTATTTGCAGTGACTTATTTTAAAAACAAATTTCATAGGAAAATGGTTAAAGTATCACATTCTGCCAACTTCTTATACCCAACCAGGATCAAAGGTCTTACAACAGCTCTAGGCAAATTTTGCCATATTTGATTTTCTAAGCACGAAATGTACATATTGGCAATACTTATGAATTCGAATAATACACATTATAATAAGTGATTGTTAACAACAATGAATTGTCATACAACAAAGGTCTGAATGGAACAATCCGTTGATTTTATTCAAGATTATAAATCTGGAGATTTTTGTGTGACGAAGAAGTCAGATGAATTTCACAAAACACGGCTATAAACTGGGATTTGTTTATGCTCTGTCTGCTTTTTTTTGCTCAGGTGACTATACATGATCACTGGCTTCCTTCGTAGTTTACCTATCCACAATTGACATTTTTGACATAGCCTCGGACTAATTTGGTTGGATTCTCTTCACATGAGTGTATCATCCTGGGTGAGCCTCTATTTGATCCACAAGTTTGTACACTAGGAGGCGCTGCTGTAGTCAATTTTATCATTGTTTCTTGGTTTTAAAAAAAATCTGATAAAATAGTTGGGGGTTTTTTTCCAAACCACTCAAGCAATTTCTTTGAAATCACACAGGGGGATTATCTTGGAAATCCCTAAACCTTCTGTTCATGCCCAAAAAGGCGCTGCAATTTATCTTTTTTCTTTTATTTTTTCCACCGTTTCTTTTCACATTTTTCACATATTCTTCAAAACCGCTCGGGTCATTTCAAAATAGTTGTAAATGTACCTTATATATGCTCATACCGAAGTTATTCATCGCGTAACACTGTTAGGTTCTTTATTTGCAATGGACTTTTTCATTTAGGCCCTACTGATGAAAGTAGGGAGATGCATATAGGACACATAATACTTTCAAACATGCATCTCTCCTAAATGGCAAACGTTTATGAATTGCGTCAAAATTGTCACATGCTGTTAGTTATCTATAACTGGATTCTCACGTGCTTAATGATATAAGCACTCGCCACAGAGTCTTCCTATAACTGTGCATCGCAAAATCTTCGTCTGTAAGTTAATGATACTTTATCAGTCCACTGTTTTCATTTTTCCGTACCTAAACTTGCAATTAATTGCGAACATTTGTGTTGGTTGGTTTATTCCCCTTTGTTATTAACTTCGCATTCACTTGATTACTTAACCGTCTATTGATATTCTCTAGCACGATTGTATACAAATCATTTAGGCAAATATTTTAATGACAGTAAACATACTTCTGTGGATCCGAACAAGTATGCATTAATTCACTGTGTATGGTAAAGAAATCAATGCCTCTACGATATATACCGAGAGTTCTTTGTGATTTTCAGCCATTTGATACTAATTGACATCACTTAACGACTTGAGCGAAACTTCAAAAATGAACAGCAATGAAAAATTCCAATATATCATAATTATCATCATATAACACAGAAACGTTGCTATTGAGTCCAGCACTTAGCACAAGAGAAAATTACACACGCGGATACAATGTTTATCAAGAATCGTCTTTATTTGACCTATGCTGTTCCGTTCACGGCTGAACTCCCCTCAGGCGATGCGCGATGGCCACTTCTTTGCACTGTATCAGCAGAAATAAACAAATATTAGCCAGATCTCCGTGCGACATCAACATTTATATTCGTACACTCATTCTAGTCATGGACCCTGATTACAACACAGGACAACGCTCTCTTGAATATGAACTGGACTGTTTGCTGACGGGATAGGCGGATTTTACCACAGTATGAGTCGAACAGCGACAGATTTTTGGTCTTTAACTGGAAAAAGTGTTATGAAAGTGATACTCGATATGACAAGACTCTAGGATAATATGAGTGAGTAACCTTTAATCAGCATTATCGTATGCTGGTTTGCATGAAAATTTAAAACAAAAAACGAACAACGGAAGATAGGCTAAGCAGGTTTCAAGTAAGCCATTGTCGAGGGCATGGTCTGGCTCAAACTGTGCGCAAATGATCAATGACTTGCACTAATGTGAATTTACGCTCCTGCATGAATCACCTTTGTTTACAAAACATTTTAATTTCTTTGCAAAAGATGTGTGTGTGTGTGTGTGTGTGCGTGCGTGCGTGCGTGTGTGTGTGTGTGTGTGTGTGTGTGTGTGTGTGTGTGTGTGTGTGATCCTGCAGCCATAAACGTTTTTCCATACATTTAAATTCTAACGTTATTGTTTGAAAATGCTGCCGATCATTTTGCAACAAACTTTGGCCATATCTGTGTTACAATACACCTGCTCCAGTTCCCCCCCCCCCACCCCCCCCCCCAAAAAAAAGAATCGCCGCGAAAATACATTTCAGGTCTGCAGCCTGGATATGCTTGAGGGCTGGCATGCTGGCTGTGTCACTAGTGTTTCTTATGTCTGTGCGGAATGTTCACACACAGACTTCCTCGTGTAAATAACAAATAAAAGGTCGCGTCCATTGGCGTGCCACAGGTATAGAGAAGGCGTAATATGTTGGTATATCAGCCTGCATGCTTACTACTGCAACTATCTGTCAATATAATTACACAGGGAAACATATCCAGAAATTTTAAGCTTTATATTTAACTTCCTCTATGGCCTTGGGTTCGCTATAATTGCATCAGCATGTGAGATAGTTACTCTGTCACCCTGCCCGACATCAGTCATTTATTAAAGGTGGGTCTTTTTAATGCATCGAAAACAACACGTCCGTCGAAACTTAAAGTTTCCGTTCTGAGTACTAACTGGAGAAATTGGGCGTTCATGTGTGCTTCCGTGGAAGGATACTTCGGTCATCAAAGTGCTGAAAATTCTGTCACTTTCTTGAGATATTAAAAAGCTGTCATAAATGTTCAATGGCATTTTACTCTTCTAGGTTACATAAATATTTTTGCTATTTTAAATCAGCTTCCAAATGGGCTCTCAGGTTTGAAAACCCACCTTAGCAGGCAAATGTTCAGAAATCAAAAGGTGAAAACCTATTTTTATCGAGGTTTATCATAAAATCGACGATATATATATATTGCTTCCAACATTTTAACAAAAATGTTTAAGTGTATAGTGTATACATCAAACGATGTACTTTTGTTCCAACTTGTAGCGTCAAGCAAATTTGGTGAGATACTCAGATAGAATAATATACTCTTTGCACTGTTAGAGACAGAAGGTTCAACAAACTAAGCCAAAAGAATTTTTCCTACGAAATGTTGTCTGTACAATGTGGCAAACATTTATTTAATTTGGAATGGGAAAATTAGTTTTAAATTAATATCAATACATCCATTTACTGACTAATTATTCTACAAAAGAGGGCGTCCATAAATACTACATCATAAAGATTGCCAGAAACAGAAATACAAATTCTATCCATAGCGTTTAGATGACATGGATTAAATTCCATTCAACAATTTCAAGCAGACAACAGGGGCTAACTCTGGTTCACCGATTTTAAACAGACGACATGGGATAAATTGGAGTGAAAAATTTCAAGCATACATGGGTCAAATCTGATTCAACAATTTTTAAGAAGACGTTATGGATCAATTGTGTTTCGACAACTTGAAACTGACAACACAGACCCAGTCTGATTCAACTTCAAACAACCCAACATGGGTTAAATCTGCTTAAAATTCTAAGCCGACCACATATATAAATTTTAACGTCCATTATGAACCGGAAAGATTGCTTTGCACTGATTACACTTTTATGCTAAAGTTTAGTATTTAAGTTACGATCTTAGTGGGAGGCATTAGATTCTTTTCGCCATTGGCAAGTTACTATGTTGGTGCGCTATATATTAATGTGCTACGTTTTTCTTTATGATGGTAATAGTAGTAATAGTGACATCTTCAAAGAACCCATTTTGCGTGTTAGATTCAGGAGCACGTAAGAGAATTTTTGCCAAGTAAAATCTTCGTCTCGAATAACTGTCATGTTCCTGTCCTTTGATTACATAGTCTATGACCTTGGCATGTTTAGGTTATTCTTGCATCAGCGCCCACATGAGACAAATCGCGTAGAAACACAATCAGCTTGCATAGTGACGTCTTGCTTTATTGCACAACATTTTCGCATTACCAGTAACGTTATCTCACCTTTCCTGTGTCATTACTTACAGTCCTTTTTCCCATTCGTAGTTTGTTGACCTAATTATCAGGTTAGACAACCTTCATGATAGCATAATGGATTGATCTGAGTCGATTGTCTGAAGTGAATGAAGCTGTCGACTAAACACAATGATGACCAAAACCATTTAAGATATACTAAGACCTATAAAAAGAGATAAGCAAAAACATCCGGATAAATGTCATAGGAAGATAAGTCGGATGCATGTCATATCCTTTCAAAATTTTGATTCTTACCTGAGTTTATCAGCAATGCTTTGGGCGTATTTCCAACCTACTAGCATGTGCTGTACCATCAGATCTGGATATGTCCAGTCAAACTTTACGTTCTCCGAAATAGAGCAGGACTTTGAGAGTTAGATAGATAGATAGATAGATAGATAGATAGATAGATAGATAGATAGATAGATAGATAGATAGATAGATAGATAGATAGATATAGCTAGATAGATAGATAGATAGATAGATAGATAGATAGATAGATAGATAGATAGATAGATAGATAGATAGGTTGATAGACAGACAGACAGACAGACAGATAGACAGACTGACAGACAGACAGACAGATAGGTAGGTAGGTAGACAGACACAGATAGACAGGCATGTAGATAGAGACAGTAAAAAATGCCAAGCCGAACACCTCCGACAGCCGAACACCTCTGTTACCCTAACACTTTTTGGGGGTCCCAACTTTTTTGTATGTAATTTAGTAGGACAGCCAAGTGTTGGAACCTGCAATCCCCGAACACCTCTCTACTCTGAACACCGAACACTTGATTTGGGTCCCAAAGCAACATTTAACCTGTCGAGGCTGAACGCTTACCCCTCCCCCTCCCCCCCCCCCCCGAAGGAATTTTCGGGAAATTCATGGATATTTGATACAAAAACATCACAATTTTTTATATTCAACCCTTTTATCAAATTAGTGGCATGAATGTATTCACAGGGTGTCAATAGTGTGTAGTTTCCATGGTGAGACTTACTACAGCTGTGTGTACAATATTACAACTGGTTTAAACTTAAACTATATGTAGTTACTGCATTCTGAAGTTTAGCAGTATCATAAGTGGTGATACCCATATTGGGTGTTGATGTTGGACAAAAAAATTGATGTTTTATGTCATCAAATTTTGCACGTGTAAATGCACTGTCACAGGTACAGATGTACATACTTCAGTACCTGTACATATGCATGTACAAGGAACATCAGTAATGTAACCCAATGATTGTGAATAGTGCATGTATTGTTAGCCTACAGTTTATGAATCCTACACACTTTTTTCCCCGAGTGGTTGGAATTTTTATTAAGTTCTTTTTCATCTTAGGCTTGAATTTTCCTTCAGGTTTTTGTAATTTATGTGAATATTTATGTATCGGAGCTGATAAATTTCCCAATGTATGTGCATGTGCGGGTGAATTCAAAGTTTACATGTGCAGGATGTAGCCACAACGCTACGCCCCCGACCCTCTATAAGCCGAACACCTCCGATACCCGAACAGTTTGGCTGGGTCCCAAGAGTGTTCGGCCTTGACAGGTTTTACTGTAGATAGACAGAAAGACCGACGGACCGACAGACAGACAGACAGACAGACAGATAGACAGATAGATAGATAGATAGATAGATAGATAGATAGATAGATAGATAGATAGATAGATAGATAGATAGATAGATAGATAGATAGATAGATAGATAGATAGATAGATAGATAGATAGATAGATAGATAGATAGATAGATAGATAGATAGATAGATAGATAGATAGATAGATAGATTTTTAAAAATCCATTTTCACCGCAATATCAAGTTTTGTTCATCCAGTCATGCATACATAGTACTTTATAATACCTTCAAGATATGTTTAAAACAGGTTTTTGGTCATGTCCATAATATTGGGAAAAAAATAATTGAAATGGGGCAGACTGTACGTATTCTGTGTTTTAGTGGGTACTTCAATTTTTTTCTTTCTTTTGGCTCAGCTGACTTGTCAGTCAGCTCAGTTTATCTTCTGGTCCCTTCGTCCGGTGTCAGTGTCGGCGTCCGTCCGTAAACAATTCACATTTTTTACTTCTCAAAAACCGCCAGCAGGTTTCACTTGAAACTTAGCGGTGGCGTTCCTCTACCAAGTTTGCTACAATGACTTTTGGATTTTAAAAAAATATTCATTTTTTTGGCAAAATCTGAAAAAAATTATATCAAACCGCCAAACCAATTGCTTCGAAATTGATAAGGGACACTTCCGGGGAACCCGAGACCTTTATTTGTTCACCAGTTGGGGCAGCATTTTTTTTGTATTATTTTTTTAATCAATTTGTGTGTGTTTTTGCTGTTTTTGACTTCTCTAAAACTGTCACTTTGATTCTTCAAACAGAGTGGAAATGTAGCTTCTGGAAGGGTCAAGCAAACGTGTTCACTAGGTAATGATATCCCGCATCTCTGATTTTAACTAATTTTTTCAAATTTGGGTTCTTGTCGGTTAATGCATACATTCCTATTGATTACAATGCAAGTCAATGGGGATTGCAATGGTAAGTCACATTTTTTATTTCTTCAGTCCCTAAACCACGTACGGGTCATATTCTCTTCAAACTTGGTTGGAATGTACCTTGGGCAGGTCTTTGCCAATTTTGTTCAAATAGTCACACTACAATGATTTTTTTATTTTTTTTTTCTAAATTTTTGACAAAATCTTTGAAAAATCTTCTTCTCCAAAAGTACCGAGCCAATGTTCGAAATTGGATAGGAACACTTATGGGGACCGCGAGACGTTAATTTGTTCAGTAGATGGATAACTGTGATTATTTTTTTTTGTGTGTGTTTTTACTTTTCTTGACTTCTTTTCCCAAACCGTGCGACACATCCTCTTCATACTTACTGGGAATGTACGTGGAATTGATTTCAACCAAATTTCTTCGGTACATGGCGGTGCTGTCAATTTCTGATTTTTAACAAATTATTACGATTTGGAAAAATAGGTAAGGGGATATGTTCGCGTTAGCAACAGTGAAGATGGTTTTAAGCAAAGGTGACATTGATATCATTCTGGAGTTCACAGGATCATTTAAGTCTGTGTATGTAAGGTCAGCTGAGCACAGGACTGTCACAGTCTTTTTTGGACTTCCAATGAATGGCTACGTGTGTGTGTAGCCACATCTCTTGGCTCAGCTGTAAGGTTATGTTGTGATTTTCAACGATACTTTCTTCTTCTTCTTCTTCTTCTTCTTCTTCTTCTTCTTCTTCTTCTTCTTCTTCTTCTTCTTCTTCTTCTTCTTCTTCTTCTTCTTCTGCTTCTCTCTCTCTCTCTCTCTAAATATATGAATATGCATACATATATATCTTGACATGTATATGTACTATATTTCTTATTATTGTGTGGTGCCACTCTTACCTTATGTAAATTTGAGCGACTGAATAGCCTACGTAATTATGGTATTTGCTATATTGCCACAGGGCGCTTATTTATGGCTAATAATAGATAACAGAGACCACTGGGAGAATATCTGTCTGGTACACGTGAATTAAATTTATACTTTCACATTATTTCTTAATTCAATGTAAATAAAAACATCAAAATGTTCCCTTATGAGAAATTTGCACGCCTGAAATTAATAGTTAATATTTAACATTCATAATTCACCAAAATCATTGTGGCTGCTTATAGTAATTATATCATTCATGTTTTCCGGGGAAACAACTTATGAGGCAAACATTAAAGATGAAAGTACTTTAGAGGGATATACAGTAAATATTGACGTAAAACTATTATATTTGACGTGCAGACCAACAACGCGGACCTTTCGACATTGTTAATTCTTGATCAAGTAAAATGGTTCCACGCACAACGCTGAACATCCAAAGTAAACATATATCCCATGTCTGCCTTCCGAGTATGCAGTTGTATGTGAAAATTCAAAACAAAGACACACGAAAGAACAAACATAGTGGTACGATAAATAGCATTGCTTTGAATTGTAAGCTTTGAAGAGGAAAAGGCCTGTGGCAGTGGGTATTGTCAAATATAAATGTTATGCTCTGTTTGCACACGTATTCATCAAAGTGTAGGATGTCCGAGGCAATTCCGTCTGATTTAATTGCACGAATGGAGTCTAGCAATGCTGAATTATAAAATTCAGATTTAAGGGCAATAAATATGTCAAATTTAAGAGGTGTTGTAAATTATGAATTTCTATAAATATCTTAAAAAAATTCATTTGGGTGGGGAGGGTGGCATGATTGGTACAATTGGCCATGCGTGAAACACGTGTCCTCAGATAAAACTGACAATTGCCCTTAATTGGGGGCAGTGTGGCTCCCCCACCCCACCCCACCCCCCAAAAAAAGAAAAACAAAACAAAACAAACAAACAATAAAAAACAAAAACATAAATTGCAAAATTCCTTTATTGAGGAGACAAACTTACCCCAAATCCCAATTTTCATCTTCATTATTTCAGAGACGTTTAGAGCAAAACGACAATAAAAATAAGTAAATTTATCAAATTTAATGGTTCAACGTGATCTTATTTACCATTTTCACAATCGCATTTGTAAAATGTTTCCGATAACATAAAATTTGAGTAAAAACATCAAAGCAGACGACAATGTACATCCGGGTGCTTTTGATCGATTCGAGTGCAAAGTGTCAACACAGTATTTTTTTACTTTTCAGATCCTGTCATACTATGGACACTTGTGGGCCTTGGCTGTCTTATAGCTCTCATTTTAATAATGTTCTTTTCATTCGCCTGTGGTGTCTGCTGCTGTAAAAAGTGAGTGGGATTACGTTCTGACAAAGTAGAATTACATTTTACACAGTGGTAAAAAAAAAAAAAAAACTTAATGTGTCAAGTGACTTTCGTTATTCCTGTCAGTTTCATGAATGTTGTAGCATAGAGAATGGTTTAGGGTTATATTGTATAGGTATATAACTGCAAAATAAAACCTACACAAACAATACTCCTATCATAAGGAATGGAAACGATGTCAGGAAATGTATATTATTAGACTCATAGAAATTACCTTGTGCTGCTAAAGGTTTTACAGGCGTGATACAAATTATACTGATGGAGGGTGTCATGTTGCTGTATATGTACCCCGTACAGCAGACTCTTTATTAAGCTACATATTATGGAACAGTAATTGTTTATTATATGAATGACAATGATCAAATGATGTTTTTGCTGATAAACACGTTCAACTAAAGTGGATGAATAATTCTTGATTAAGTAAAAATAAATTTTGGTGGACAGGAGACTGTTGCTATTGTATTTTGGCAGAGATATTCACGTGAAACAAATGACTAGTTTTGAGTAGAAACTTCTGCTCCTCATATTTTATTTGGTCGTTAACTTACCTTTTTTGTTCTGATCTACAGTTTGTGGAAATCATTACATTACCATTTTCATTATTTTTTTTTGCGAAAGTTCTTTAAGGTTCAGAGGGGTTTTGAATGCCTGTATGTTTGTAGTGTATATCTTTAAATAGTTAAAGATATCTCTAAATCTGTTGTATTTTAACAAATCTTTAAATGGATTTAAAATTTAAATCTGTTGTATTTTAACACATCTTTAAATGGATTTAAAGTTATCTCTTAGTCTATTTAAAGATATCTTTGAAAATATGTAATATTTGCTGGCATGTCCAAATGTTTGAAGATGTTTAAAATCCATTTAAAGATATGTTTAAATAGTGACTATTTAAGATATCTCTAAATCGATTTAGAGATATCTCTAAATTTGTTCAGATATATCTCAGTCGATTTGAAGATATCTTTTAATTGATTTAAAGATATTTTAAAATCCATTTACAGATAACTTTTAATGGATTTAGAGATATCTTCAAATGAAGGAATAAAGGTTGCGTTCTCTAAATATTGATTCTCCAAAGACGGACATGCACGAACGATAATTTTCATTATACATGAAGATGGTGGATAGAATCCTCAAACACACACCTAAGTTGATTTTAAGATTATAAAGATCTCTCTAAATCTAATTCTAGATATCTATTTAAATATCTCTAAACATTGAATGAAACAAGAAAAGGCTTTCCATAGCAATTATATTTATATATATATATATATATATATATATATATATATATATATATATATATATATATATATATATATATATATATATTTATATATATATATATATACATATATATATATATATATATATATATATATATATATATATATATATATATATATATATATATATATATATATATATATATATATATATATATATATATATATGGTTACTTACCAGTAAATAATACAAGGACGCTATGCCAAAGTAATCACAAGAACACAATTCGTGTCAATCCCATGATTCCAACCGGGTAAAACAAGAGTTGATAAAAGGAAGAAAGAAAGAAAGAAAGAAAGAAAGAAAGAAAGAAAGAAAGAAAGAAAGAAAGAAAGAAAAAAAGAAAAAAGAAAGAAAGAAAGAAAGAAAGAAAGAAAGAAAGAAAGAAAGAAAGAAAGAAAGAAAGAAAGAAAGAAAGAAAGAAAGAAAGAAACAAACAAACAAACAAAGAAACAAAGAAAAGAAAAAAAAAGAATTTTACTGATTGACCATTTTGTTGCCACAGGGAAGCGGACACTATGCGAGTGGTACATGTAGATTCGGACGGACAAATGTATTACACATATGAACCTATTCGGTTTGGCAAAGGTGCCAAAAGTCCCAAACCGGGAACCAGTACAGACGTTGAAACACAAGTCGACTTAGGAAAAAGTACAACTACAATGTCACAGGTTCGAATAAATCCTATATAAACTGCACTCTTAATGCTGCACTGTCTTTCAATAACAAAAGGTAAGACTCATTTTCCTTTCATTACTGCTAAAATGGCTTCCTTCAGTTATGCAATGCACATGCCACGTAATCCTCATCTGTGACCTTGGTATGCTTCAGAAGTTAAAGTTTACAATGTATATTCGTTGGGACGTGATGAGATACAGGCCTCTGCGTCTTCCTCTTCCCTGCCTCTCATCCATCCCTCCAGTCTTCGCCAGTAAATGCTCACGCCGTCTGATGAAAGGATATTTGTCCCGTACCAAGTTTACGATCAAAGTCACGATGTATGCCGCAATTTTCTTTAAAGTTTGATGACATCACATACTAGTTGCATATATCTCCATAGAAGGAAGCAACAGACCGCACTACCGTCGTCAAATTTATATATGAAAGACTAAGTTGATCTTACTTTAGGCAATGAGCAATGTAGGTCTACTTTTAAGCAGACATTTTATACGATAGGTTATGAGCATCCCTACCTAAAAGGAACAGCTTATCTCGGGTAATGAGCTATCAATACTTAAAGCAAACAGTTGGTGACACAAGCGATCTATCTTCAAGCCACTCCTCAACCCCCAACCGCCCTCCCGAAATTCAGACCGGCTGAGTAAAAATGAAACCGCTATAGAGGTCTATTAGCATAAAGACCTACTCCTCATAATGAAAGAAGAAACTAATTTATTTGGTTGCCATGCCAGAAGGCCACCCATGTTCCACAACACAACATGACGGCAAAAAAAAAAAAAAAAAACCTAGGAAAGATGATTTGCTGCATAGCAAATCAGTGTGTGTGTCTTCAAAGCATATTATTGGTATGGCAATGCACAACTATTCCATAACACAGTTGTAGAAGTTGGAATGGCGTCTCTATCTTTTATTGCTTTGAAGTTATTTAAGATTTGAAATTTCTAATGGTGCTATTTAGCATAATTTAAATTGCTACAACTTTTATTTGTAATTCATTAGGTGCGCAATGATCAACAACCCCCTGCAAGAAGTTGGAATGACATCTCTATCTATTATAGTGTTAAAGATATTCAAGATTGAAAATTTCGAATACTACTATTTAACTTAATTTAAATTGCTACAACTTTTGTTTTAGATTCATTACATCCGCAATGGTCAACAACCCCCTACTAAAAGTTGAAATGACATCTCTATCTATAATAGACTTGAAGATATTCAAGTTTTAAAATTGCAAATGCTGCTAATTAGCATAATTTAAATTGCTACAACTTTTGTTTTAGATTCATTACATGCGCAATGGTCAACAACCCCCTACTAAAAGTTGAACTGACATCTCTATCTATAATAGTTTTGAAGATATTCAAGTTTTAAAATTGCAAATGCTGCTAATTAGCATAATTTAAATTGGTACAGCTTTTGCTTTAGATTCATTACATGCACAATGGTCAATAACCCTATAGTAGAAGTTAAAATGACATCTCTATCTTTAATAGTTTTGAAGATATTCAAGTTAAAATTTCAAATGCTGCTAATTAGCATGATTTAAATTGTGACATCTTTTGTGTTGAATTCATTGGATGCGCACTGGTCAATAACCCGCTAGTAGAGTTGGAATGACATCTCTATCTATTATACTTTTGAATTCAAATGTCCCTAATTTGCATAATTTTAAACATCTTCATTCCTCTGTATAAAACGGTCAAACTCCTTGTATTGAGGTACAATCATGCCAAGTTTGGAGTTTCTATGTATAGTAATGTCCAAGAAAAGTGGCAGACAAATTTGCTGGTAAAGAAAGAAAGAAAGAAAGAAAGAAAGAAAGAAAGAAAGAAAGAAAGAAAGAAAGAAAGAAAGAAAGAAAGAAAGAACAGAAAAGTGTGTGTTGACACACACACTTTAAAAAAAAAAACGCTGGTTTAGAAGGTTACGCCAATTTTTGTCAACCTCAGAAGCACATGTTCCGAGCTCTATTTGTTTGTGTTACGCCATGGCGCAGGGAACTGTCAAGTGCTTATGTAATGGAACAACACAAAGTGATTGATAGTAAAGCTCTGCTGATGTGCTGGTTCATATCATATAGGCTATAACAAATACAAGGAAAAGCCTGTTAAAGTTGCAGAGAGTGTGAAATTAAGACCTACATGATGGGTTACCCACATCACATTGAGCAGATTTCCTTGGCGTGGTTTGGGCGCTTAACCAACGCAAAGGAAAGCTGTTGACCTGTAGCATGGAGCAATGTCACATCTACTGTTGGCACACAGACATATTGTTTTTCTAGGAATGCTTTCTTTCTTTCCTTATGTCTGTGTGCCAACACAGACCTAGTTTTTTCTACGAATTCTTTTTCTTTCTTTCTTTCTTTCCAGGCAAATTTGTCCGACATTTCATTCAAAAACGATTTTACGTAGAAACTCCAAACTTCACATGGTTATACTTCCACACATGAAGTCTCCAGTTTTTGTAAACTGGTTCAACGGTTTGAAAATTATGCAAATTAGGGCCATTTAAAAATGTAAATCTTGAATATCTGAAAAACTATTATACGTACAGGTAGCCAATCCAACTTCAATTCATAGGTTTGTAACACTGCACATTGTAATTTACATGTGACCTCTAAAGGTCAAAGGTGAAGGTCATTTTGCCATTTGAAATTTTCTTCTAGCCATAACCGGGCCAATTTTTATCCAATTTTGATCATTTTGGGCTCAAATTGTAGATACTGTAAAACTGTACATTTTTGCAATTTACATATGCTCGTAAAGGTCCAAGGTCAGGGTCATTTGGGCCTTTTAATTTTCATCCAGCCATAACTCCGTCAATTATCATCTACTTTTATCCCTGTTGGACCCAAAGTGTATGTATTACAACACTGCACATTATTGTAATTGACCTGTAACCTCTAAAGGTGAAAAGTCTAGGTCATTTGGACCTATGATATTTTTATTTACCCATCACTTGGTCAATTTTTGTCCAATTTTAATTATGTTGGACTCAAATTGTACATATTGCAACACTGCACATTTTTGTGATTTACATGTGACTTCTAAAGGTTAAAGGTCGAGGTCACTTTGCCATTTGGAATTTTCTTCCAGCTATAACTCGGTGAATTTTTATATAACTTTGATCATGTCAGGCTCAAATTGTAAATATTGTAACATTGCACGTTTGTATAATATACATGTGACCTCTAAAAGTCAAAGGTCAAGGTTGTTTGGCCCTTTGAAATTTTCATCTAGCCATAACCATCCACAATTCTCATTTTCGACTTCTTCTCCAAAAGTTTCAACCACATTCACTTCAAACTTTGTGGGGATGTACCTTGGATAGGTCTCGACCAAGTTTGTTCAGATGCGCATGCTTCAGTGATTTTGGATTTTTTTTTTCTTTTTTTTTTCTTTTGTGGGGCAAATTAAAAAAAATCTCCTCTAAAGCTGCTTACCCAATGGCTTTGATATGAGACAAGAACACTTCTACAGACTCCTAGTTCCTCAGGCCATGAACCTATATCAGATAATAGGTCCATGGTCAGGCAAAGGTTGACCTGGTGATAGGAATATATCTATTACAATAGATCTGTATCCTTCGTACCATTATGCGTTTATTCGAAATGAAGTCTAGTCTGATCACTGCTACACAAATTATGGAACGTTCCTCGTGTAAGTAATGCACACCAATGGCAGTAGTGAGGTCACTGATGCCCACTGATGACAATGGTGTGATGTCACTCAATGCACACCAATAACAATGGAATTAGAAGACTGATCACTAATGCACAACAGTGAATATAGCTGGTCAGGGTTGCCGGCGATAACACAATGTTAAGATTGATTTACATGTACATGCTTTGTGACTCGTGTCATTGTGTATATAGGCCTATGTACATGTGTTTGTTTAGCTCATTTTCTTGTACATATCTTCATCTGTTTTGTTTATTGTGTACAGTTTAGTATCGGCTTGCATACTTGTATTCTTTATTCCTATAGCCTCTATACTTATTCATAAACATAAGAAGTATTCTTTATTCCTATGGCCTAATCTGCACTTGTTATTCATAAACATACGAAATTTATGTTCAATTGGCATCGTCGGGTTGGCGAGACACTAATACATATGCAATAGGACAGGTGCCTCACGTATTGATAACATGCCTCGTGTGATACTACCCATTACCAAAATTGGATTTATGATTTGAAATGGATCTTGTTTAATTGTACTGAAGGATATTTTGTAAAGAAATATCGCAAGGTTGTAAATCGTGTGCCAGAAAGTTTAGATATAAAATTGTCGACATGCAGAATAACCTCAAAATACACGTTGGTGAGCAATCAAGAGATATCTGCAATGTGATAAAAGTCACCTTCATTTTGAAACGATCAGTAAAAATGTTAAATTTGAGGAAAAGATCATTTGAGGATTGCAAATATAAGGCTATTTGAATTTTTGTGCCTCGACTTTGGGCTGAGACTAGGAAATACTGATTCTTTCTCATTATTTCCCAGTCTCAGCTTTGGGAGACACTTTTTGTATTTTATGAGTTGCAAACAATTTGAAGTGACTTCACTTGTTGAATATTATTGGAAGAATCCTATGTGCACATTAGGCTCTCCATGAATGAACTTCAATGTGATGCAAATAGAAAGTAGTAGTCTCTGGACATATATTACTTGTGCTTGTACTTTAAAGAATAGATGACAAATTTGTTTTTATTCTCAGACAAAAAGATTCATTCATTGAGTGGGATTGTTTCAGCAGCGTTGATCAAAACCTCTCTCTCTCTCTCTCTCTCTCTCTCTCTCTCTCTCTCTCTCTCTCTCTCTCTCTCTCTCTCTCTCTCTCTCTCTCTCTCTCTCTCTCTCTCTCTCTCTCTCTCTCTCTCTCTCTCTCTCTCTCTCTCTCTCTCTCTCTCTCTCTCTCTCTCTCTCGGGGTGACGTCAGAAATGGTACAAATTTTGAGAATATTCAAAATTGATTCCTCAGTTTTGAAGTCAAACACTAGAAATGTACTTCTGTACCGAAATCCTGTACTGTCTGTTGGTGCTGTTGTCAACTTATCTTGGAACGCAGTAACCACCATGGTCTCATTCGATGTATTCTTTACCAGTTACATGTTCTTTTGTTTGCACTTCGTTTGAAAAAAATATATACTTCAATCTAATAATGTAGGTTATTTTTCCTTTGAAAGCCAAAATGAAAAGTTTGTGCGGTGCCATCATTTGGTTTATATTGCTATATATAAACTGTAATACAATATAAATATGGAAATCTCAAAATTTGTTTTGAAACAGGCCAGGGGAAGCATGAGCCAATGATCATGGCTACGCAGGGGGAACAACGATGTGGGAATTTTGTATTTTTCACTGCCATGCAAAGTGCTCGAAATATGGCTTTGAGTCTTTTGGACTCCTATTTCTGATGCCATAAAAGCTATCAAAATAGAAACAAAAAACTATTTTTTTTTTGGACGTAGATCTAAGGCATCCAAGGGAAGTCGCTCAAGGCGTGTGATTTTCAACTGACATGGGGAAAATGAAATCAATACATTTTAAAATAAAGTGATGCTGTCTTGCAGGGTGAAGGAAATCGTGGAGGCAAACGTGGAAACACTATCACACCAACATCTAGTTCGGAATCATCAAACGCTCGACCTCCGGCAAAGATGGCCAAAACAGTACATAACACTTGGATGCCTTTTGCTAATCCCGTGCGCCAAAATAACACAAGCACTAAGTAATTATGCTGCCCTGTGTTTTGAGTTAGACAACATTTATACCTACCTACAAGACTACTCGGCTCTATTCATTTAAGTTTCGTACCTCAAATGCTTCCCATATGATTGGCGTAAAACCATGCCATACCTTCAATACTCTGCAAGGCTGATGTAGACCAAATACACGAAAGAGGAATGCCGGAGGGACTAACGTCCCAGCGTCGCTCGTATTATTGGGACACTCAGGCCCAGATGTTTAAATTTAGTAAACTGTGACACTTGCAGCACCATCCAGTTGATTTGCATGAAATGCATTTTATTCCTGCTATACTCTCCAGATTATCCAATCAACCAATCATGGATAAAGCAAAAAAAAAAAAAAATGCAATTTTCGGACGTACCTCTAGAGCGTATCCGTGACCTGCAATGGAAAATCCCTCAATTTTTCAAACATATATCTGGGACCTGCATCAAATTATCATCTCCCCTTGAGGATTTCCAGCACCACAAACATTTTTGCTTATCCATGTATCCTTGGCTTGCAGGCAATGCTCGTGTGACTGACTACGTTGTGGAGGCTTTTCTTTTCACTTCAATATTTTCGACAATATTTGAAGGCTTCTTATGGCCTGATAGCCCATACCAAACAAATACTTGAAGTCCAGCTGATCTAAATTGAAAGGGGGCGCCACTGGTCAAACAAAGTTAGATGACACTCCCTGCTTTGTCTCATAGGGCACAGGATGTCATGTGATCTCCACAGACCAGCAGTGACTTCGACAACAGTTTCATTAATTCACGGACATAAATGGGGGTTATCTTGTGTGTGAAGCTGAAAATCAAATGATAAGTACTTGTCGGTTGCCACTGGATTAATAACAGAGATGTATTTTTCAAAATATGCGGTTTCTTGCAGGATCTGCGTCATTTTTTTTACTCTAAATTGTGCAAAATATATTCACCGCTCAATCAAACTTAGTAACCTGCAAGGCACTGGATAACGACATTTACTCGATTTGCATAACGATGCCGGCAAATGTAAAATTAGGGTTGGACGGACATGTCATGGAAACTGGCTTCAATGCATACACTGCAAATCAAAAGTGCTGATGTCAAGACTCAAGTTCATATCGATTGACACATCACAGGTACTGATTTCCCAAAAGCCTCGAAAACACTCAAATGGATAGTTACAAATACATCACAGAAATGCTATGCCAACAAGATAAAATTTTACAGATCATTGGTGCAGACTTTTGCATTGCGGTTTTTTTTGGGGGGGGGGAGGGGAGGTGGGTTTTTTGTTGTTTCTTTGTTTCTTTGTTTGTTTGTTTGGTATTTTTTTTGTTTGTTTGTTTGTCTTATTCAACGACATGCTTCTGTCTTACAAATACAGGGTCAGTGGCGATGTAAACAAGGCCGTACTATCTTGTATCGATACTTGTATAATGACTCACTTAACAGAGTAGACAAATGCGCTTCATTGTCAAAGCACATCAAATCATAAACTGTACATATTTTATGAAAATATATCAAGCATAACATTTTACCATAATTCTGTACATAATAAGTGTAAAGCTTGATACATAGCCATTGCCAAACCACTTACATACATCATCGTGTTTTACACGGCTGTTGGGGACAGAAGACATTTGACTACCTAGCTCAAAATTCTTTATAAATGGAATCGTTTCAAGGCGTTCGTAAGATTCAGAACCAGGTAAGAACATGAATCGTCTATATCCCGAAATGGATATGTGTCAGATTATGCAGACATAAGAAAATAGTAAAACATCTGTGAACATCACCTTATACGGAATCTGGCTTCTGCTGAGGAAAAGTACAAAATGTGAATAGCATTGTGTATACTGAGATGGAAAAAAGGTCATGGGAATGGACAAGAACAATGTAAATTGACACTGGATGAAATAAATATATGCCCAGTTTTATCAAATGTGAAGGACAGATGGATAATATCTGAAGAAAGAATAAATCAAGTATAAATACCTGTGGTAGAGCTTTTGTTCTTTCTCTCAAGTGTTTCAAAGATGGATGGATGATTTGGTGAGCAGTTGGATGCAGATGGATGTCCGGAGATCAGATGAATCCTGGATTCAGGATGGTAATTTTATTTAGTGGTTTCTGGTTTCCGGTGTACAGGATGGGGGAACAAATATGCGGCAAATGTGTGTTCGCCGGGGGGAACGAATTCGTTTCCACCCATAAATATTTGCTCTTTCCCACCCCCACCCCGCCCATATGGGAGACTAATGTTCTGCAAATATTTGTTTCCACCTATAAACTCATGATCAATTTTGTGTGTGAACACTGACTCATTGTGTTTGCTAGTATTTTTTCATCTTTTATTTGTTATCATTTTATTATCATCATCATCATCATCATCATCATCATCATCATTATTATTATTATTATTATTATTATTATTATTATTATTATTATTATTATTATTATTATTATTATTATTATTTTGTTTAGCTTACAAAATTTAGCGCAACATAGGTTAGCTTAGTTTTTGCTTCGTTAAAGTTCATTCTCTTTTTCCATTTAGCTTATATATTTCAGCTGAACATAGGCTGATCATGGTAAGTGTGTATTATATATTCCCAAGTGTGACTATCATATGCATAGAATAAATTTGATTGATAATACAAAGTGTATGCAGGCTCCTACATTTCTTCCCACAATCAGTCGTTCATATATGGGACAAGTAAAACTGAATTTTCACTTGTCCCTCTAACATGGATCATGCATTACAAAAAATCACCCGGAGTGAGTGGGGTGGGGAGGGGAGGGGCGCTTATCTCAAGCAATACTGAATAACTGCCCGTCCCATGTGCAAATATTTCTGGAAATAATTTTAGAAGCTCAAATATATATTTATTTGAAAAGAACCACAACTTGCCAATGTTTGTTTACACCTTCAACGCCTCCCCACGCTACGTTTCAATCCAGCCCCATGCTGCACTAGCTAACTTGTTCGAGTTTCCCACTGGCTCAGTCAGTATTCCAGGCAATCGGGCTTTAATAAATTATTATTTCCAACAGGAGACCTGCATATTAATTTCCCGCCCCAACTGCATATCTGATTGCCTAGTCTTGCTTGGTTAGATATGGCGAGATACAGGTCCCCTGTGTGGACCAGCGGGATATTACTTTTATTTTGGAAATACAGAATACTTATTAAAGGCAGATGGAAATTTTTCTTATATATGGCTGGGAAGGTACTAGAAGAATACCAGTTTGGCATTTGTGAACTTAAATTTCTCAAAAAAATGCTAATTTTGTGAGAGTGAGCATAAGGCCTCTGTAACAGTGAAGCAACCCGCACGTCCCGCGTGATCGCCAGGTATCAAACCCGTGCTTTATGGCTGGAAATTGATATGCATACTTATATTGAAAATTCGGTTGTCCACTGGACAAATGATATTCAAAAGTCACTTGACCGACCTAGATATCCACTTGTCCGTGACAACAGGGTCATAGGAATTGTAGACGCCTGTGCATAGTAGGGGAAGAAATATTCGTAAAGGGGGGGGGGGGGGGGATAGTGTGGGGGACCAGTTGACTGCGGGCTTTAATTGAGGCATCTTCAATTGATAAAAGATATGCAATTTTTTTGAATATCAAAATCTTAAGACGCATTGGGTCAGCAAATACTGATATCTAAAATTCAGAAGGGGGTGTCTTGGTGTGAGATATGGTCAGCATAATTTTGATACTTTGGGTTTTTGTGCAAAATAGGTAAATTGTTATAACGTTCATCATTTTAGTCTGCAGACTATACTAATCTTTGAAATTAGGTAATATTTATACATTCTAGACAATCTTTTTCCGGTAAAAAGCCGACTAAATTGTTTTGATCAGCAAAAACCATCATCACATCGAGGTGAAGAGATCTAATTTTAAGAAGTTGTGTTGAATCCAGCCAAAGGCACTGCCCACAAATGCGGTAAAGGTAGATCTGAGCATGAACTTTAGGATATCTAAATACTTCAATTTGCACTAAATCCATCCATACAATAACTGAATGAAAAATACACTCGCATCATTCCTAAACAGTAGGCTACCGCCAAAACATGTATCAGACACAATTCAAAATAGGCCAAGTCCATTTTTACACTCTGTCACGCACGCACGCACACACACACACGTATTATCAAGCATCCCTTGAAACACAGCTTTCGAAAGTATCATTAGATGTTGTGCATGTAATGTAAAATCGCAACTTCTCATACCAAAATACTTCATCGTCAGATGATTTTGCCCAGTGCTTTATTACACAATACTTCATCCCTAGTTCAGCACAATGTTTGTTCGTAATAAGCAAAGCTTGTTTGTTTGTTTGTTTTTTATCTTGTTATTCGTTTGTTTCTTTGTTTTTCTTTCTTTTTTTGTTTGTTTGTTTGTTTGTGTTTTGGTTTTTGGTTCGTTTGTTTGGGTTTTTTTTGTTTTTTTGTTTTTTTGTTTTTGTTTTGTTTTGTTTGGTTTTTTGTTTCTTTGTTTTTCTTTTCTTTTCTTTTCTTTCTTTTTTTTTTTTTTGAAGATCAACAGACAAGGTTAATTGGGTGAACGGTAGAAAAAGCTCAATTTCACCATAATGTACCGGTGTTTGGGTGTGCTCTGGAAAGTCCATTTTCTGGTGCATAATTTGGCCGTCAGGTGGAAGCTTGGTATAAAACAAAAAACACAATACTACAAATACAGACCAGCAAAACGTTACATTTCCAGCGGCTTTGAAAACTAACAAAATGTTTTTTAAAAAATTATGCGTACCATTCGAAAAAATATATTTCCTTTGCAGCAAATATGTGTGCTTATAAAGGACAACAAATTTCCCAGTCTCTGGCTATATTGTCACACATGCCGTGTAATTGTAAAAATAAATAGAAATGCATAAAAATAAGTGTGTGTATGTATATAAACAAACATACATACATACGCAAGTGCTACACCTATGAAAGTTTTGAGATATTAAAAGATTTTATGACATTGACACTTTATTCTCAATCATCGCAATTCCAATCATTGGATGCGTGTATATATACAAACAAACATACAAACATACATACGCAAGTGCTAGACCTTCGAAAGTTTTAAGATATAAAAAGATTTTATGACATTTAGACTTGGTTCTCAATCATCGCAATTTCAAAGCTTTTGACTTTGAGATATGTTTACCAATCATTGGGTGCGCAATTAACGCAAACAACAGATAAAAGCTAACAACGGTATCTTTTATATACTGTTGAGTATGTCAAGGTAGTTCAAAACTTTTTAAAATTCACATAATTTAAAATGCTCTTGGTTTATTGATTAATCGTTGACAACCTTTCTACAAATGACGAACAAATTTATTACCCCGGAATCAAAAGGAAAGTGAAAGTATCAAACTTTGCGGCCAAGTTGTAACAAAAAGAAAGAAAGAAAGAAAGAAAGAAAGAAAGAAAGAAAGAAAGAAAGAAAGAAAAGAAAAGAAAAAACAAACAAACAAACAATCCGAACTAGAAAAGAAGATTTGCTACAAAATTAACCTGCCTGACTTCAAAAGCTGTAACTATGGCTAGATGAAAATTTAAAATCCAAATGACTTTTACCTTTGACCGCTACAGGTTATATGTAAATTAACAAATGTGCAGTGTTACAATACCTACAATTTGAGCCCAATGTGACTGACATTGTATGAAAATTGACCAAGTTATGGCTTGATGGAAATTTCAAAGGTCCAAATGACCTTTATTTTTGATCTTTAGAGGTCACATGTAATAAGTTTGACCTTTGACATTTAGAACTCACATGTAAATTACAAAAATTTACAGTGTTACAATGTCTACAATTTAAGCCTAGCATGAACCAGATCAGATAAAAATTGACCAAGTTATGGTTAGTTGAAACTTTCAACGTTCCAAATGACATTGACCTTTGGAGGTTACATTTAAATTACAAACCTGTGTAGCGTTGCAATACCTACAATTTGGGTCCAACATGCTCATCATTGGATGAAAATTGATCACGTCATAGTTGGATGAAAATTTCAAAGGTCCAAATGACCTTGACATTTGACATTTTGAGGTCACATGTAAATTACAAACATGGGCAGTATTTCAAACCTATAAATTGAAGTTGGATTTGTTACCTGCATCTATAATAGTTTTGGAGAATTTCAAGATTTCAAATTTCAAATGCCCTTAATTTGCATAATCTTCAACATATTTTCTCATCTTTATTAAAAGGCACAAATTCATCTATGATAGTATATTAATAATTATATTAATACTTATATTAATACTTGTAGAGTCGTCAAACCCTGGTTTATGAGTGAATGGTGGGGGTTGGAGGGGTTATTTCAAGACAACTTATTTATATGCTATGCAGTGAGTTTAGGGGTGAAGATTGAGGCCATTTGGAGCAAGTGTGTTTAATGTTTTAATCCAGTAAGTTTCTCTTTTTAAGAGGATGTTTCGTCTGATGGTTTCTAGATGGGGTTGTCCTATAATTTTTTCTATGGGCAAAATTTTTAGATCCTGTCTTAGATTATGGCCTGGGTGGTTGAAATGTCTACTAACTGAGGTAGGTTGATTGTTGTTTATTGCAGAGAGATGTTGGTTTAGTCTATGAGAGAGGGGTTGTGTAGTTTTACCTGTGTATTGAACCTTGCATTTTGTGCACTGGATTAGATACACCACATGTGTGGATTTACAGGTAAGATGGGCTTTTATGGGGTAAATTTGTGTAGGTCTGTTGTAGCTGTGGAAGGAGCGACTTTCTTGTAGATAGTGACATGTTTGGCAACGTGTACTTGTGCATTTGTGGGAGCCTGAGTGGGGTTTATAGTTAGGTTGAGGTCTATTAGAATTGTTGACTTCCAGTGGATGTAATTTGGCTTTGGTTAGGTGTTCTTTTAGGTTTTTTGGTCGTTTGTAGGCTACCAGTGGGTATTTTATGAACAGTGGAGCTAACAGAGGTTTTGATAAGAAGTGTTTTTCCCAGAGTTGTTTGATGTCTTTCTGTGTGTTCTGGAGTTTGGGTGGAATGGCAGCACTAATATTGATTGATTGTTTTTTTTCTTTTTAGTATTATATGTCAGAGTGGCTTCTCTGGGTTTGTTTTTAGCTTTGCGGAACTGTGGTGATATATCCTCAGGGAGATAGCCTCTGTGGGTTTTTTGTATAACCTGGTATGTAACTGTCCTTCTTGGACATAAACCAGTGTACTTAAGAATGGGATCTCTGTTTTTTGAGTAGTTGAGTTCGAATTTTATGGACTTATGGATATTATTGAGTTTTGTGTGGAATTTTACCAGGGCCTCAGTGGTGTCTGGCCATATGAAAAACAGGTCGTCTATGAATCTTTGTAAAAAGAGGGGCTTGGGGCCTGGGATTTTTGGATAAAGTTGTTTTAGAAGCTGAAATACATAGATATTTGCATAGTGTACGGCAAATTTTGCCCCCATGGCTGTACCACAGGTTTGAAGAAAATTTTGGCCGTGAAAGTTGAAGTTATTTTTTGTGAGAATGAGTGTCATGAGATCCGAGAGGACTGAGGGGGGCAGGGGTGGTTGGTTGGTGTTGTGTGGGATAGTGTGCATGTGTTCCTTGTAGAAGTCAGTGACTAGTCGTATGCCTTCATTGTGTTCGATGTTTGTATAAAGGGAGGAAATGTCTAGTGTGCACAACAGGAAGTTGCCTTGTGGTGGGTTAAAGTTGGAGATGTTGTTGAGGAAAGTAGTAGTATCTTTAAGTAGGTCTGGAACATATTTAACTATTTGGCTGAGGTGAAAGTCAACCAGTTCGTTGATACGGCTGGTGGGGCCATCACAGTTAGAAACTATAGGTCTACCTGGTTTTATAGGGCCTGGTTTATGTAGCTTTGGGATGTGGTAAAATAGAGGGGTACGTGGGGTAAAGGAGGTGAGGTATTTAAAACTTTCCTGTGTGATGAGTTTTTTGTCTAGTAGGGACAGTAAATAGGAATCTATTTCTGTTTTATGGTGGTCTGAGGGATCATGGTCTATTTGTTGGTAATAATTTGTGTCGTTTAATTGTCTATGAGCTTCGGTGATGTAATTATCTCTGTTTTGAATAACAATACCTGATCCTTTGTCTGCTGGTTTTATGATAATATTATGATTTTGTTTGATCGTATTAATTGCCTGAAATTGTGCCTGTGTGAGGTTAGAGTTTGTTGTTGTTGTTGTTGTTGTTGTTGTTGTTGTTGTTGTTGTTGTTGTTGTTGTTGTTGTTGTTGTTGTTTGTAACCGGTTATTTAGGATATTAATGAGATCTGTTTTGAAGTGTTGTATCTCCTGGCAGGAAAATGAGGGGAGCCACGAGGATTTCTTTTTAAACCAGGGGGGAGGTCTTGTATTGTGTGAATCTTTGTGAAAGTAGTATTGCAGGTCTAGGAGTCTAATGAAGTCCGAGACGCTATCTTCTATCATTGCTGGGCTTGGGATTTTGGGGGTAGGGGCAAATGAGAGGCCTTTGTTAAGAAGCTGGTGTTCTGGTTTTGTAAGCTTGTGGTCTTAGAGGTTAATGACTAAGTCTCTGAGGTTGAATTTGTCTATTTTGACATTTCTGTGGGCATAGCGCCGTTTCTTTGACTTAGAGCCTTTGATTAGACGTCTTGTTTTCTTAGAAGTTCTATGGTTTGCGCTAGGGAATGGATCAGGGCCTGTTTCCAGTCTGGCTGTGTAGCGGGGTTCGCTAGTGGCTGGATTCCCTGGTGGATGTGGGCGTTTTTTGGCACTGTGGGTGGGGATTGATGTGAGATTGTAGGTATCGACTATCTTTGGTTTGTATGTGTGGTGTGTGTCTGTGGAATTGCTTGTAGTCTTGGTTGTCTATGGTGAGGAGTAGAGGCTTGTGTGGGCTTACTTGGGTTGTGTTGGTGTACCTGGTTGGGTTGTGTGGGTAGGAATGGGAGTGGGAGAAGAGGTGGAGGTGCACCTGGCATTGTGTATGTATTTTGACTGTGGACTATCTGATGAGAGTGGCTTGGTGGTACCTGTCCATCTCTCAGTCCATGCTGGGTGGGTGGGTGTCTCAACTGTGTTGTCCTATGTGTGGAGTGTGGTTTTTGATGTCTGTTAGGACCTAGGGATGTTTTGGTGGGGATGGGGAGGCTGGCTATTGTTTTAGTTGGATGGTGTATATGTGGCTGAACTTGACCATGTGAAAATGGTTGTGTAACTGGTGGCCTGTGTGGTGGGTTAGACTTGGCATGTGTGTTGTGCCCGTTATTGGACTGAGTTCTTGGGGTGTCTTGGGTTGTCACACAGGTAACCCTGGAGGGGCCTGGTCTGTGTTGAAGGGCTGAGTGTGCTGGTCTCAAATGTTTTTGTACAAAGTCTGGTGTGGGCCTGACCTGAATGTCCCGCAAAGCCGGAATATGTCGGATGTTGGGTGGGGACTGTGTTAGTGCTGGCTTGGGAACTGTTAGGGGTGGGGTCTTTACTGTGTTTTTGTTTCGTGTAGGGAGGGTGGGTATTTTGGGGCTACTCTGTGTATTTGATACCTCAGGTGGGTGGGTGGTGTGCTGTTGGTCTGTTTCCCTTATTTGTAGCGAAGGGGGGTTGTTTTGGTCTGGTGTGTTGTCCCTGGGTGAGTTGTTAGTGTTGCTGTCTATTATTGTAGGGCCTGTTTGTATGTGTGAGGTATTGCATGTTGGTGCTGGTTTGATCTCCTGTACCTGGGTGATGTCTGCTGGGCATGGGAGTTTGTGGGGTATTGTTTCCTGTGTTAACCTTAGAGCATATTTGTCTGCTATGAGTTGAGCTTTGTAAATGGCTCTGTTGGCTTCTACTGTCTGTTCTTTGTTAAGGAGTGCTTCTAGGTGTGCTTTGCTGCTGGCATATATGTCCAGTTTTCTTTTGTAATGGGCCTTCAGAATTTCTGTTATTTGTTGACCTGCTGTGTCTAGAATTTTGTCTACCTCCTCATCTAGTTCTCTGTTGGGGTCCACAGCTGCTAGTCTTATGTGTGGTTTAAGGGGAGTTGTGTTTTGGATATTTGCTTGATCTAGATTTGATAAGTGGTGGTCTATTTGTTTGATTTTGTAGTTGGCTTTAAGTAGTGTTTGGTATTTCTTGGCATATTTTTGTTCTATATCTGGCATGGTTTCTCTGGGGCCAAATACTATGGGGAGGAATGGTTCATGTGTAGATGTGTGTGCTGTGTGTGTGTGTTTTGTAGCTGTGTTGTTGGGCTGTGTGTTTGTGTCAAGGTTTGTCTGGTTAATGGGGCTCACTGTTTGCACAGTAATATTAGTGTTGATTTTATCTTGGCTTTGTTGTTGCTGGGGTACTTGTTGGTCTGTGGTTTTTTGCTGGAGTTCTATATCTGTGTTGTTTGTGTTGAGTTTAGCCTCTGTTGCTGTGGTGGGTATTGTAGACCCCATTGAGGTTAGTGTCTTAGTGTGGTTCTGATTTGTGTGTGTGGGTCCCTGTTCTGCCTGTGGGACTGGTGAGTCTGTTAGGGACATAGCTTCCTTATCTGTTATGTGGGTGTTGAATTCAGCCTGTGCTACTGTGGTAGGTCCTGTAGACCCCCTTGAGGTTATAGTGTCTCAATGTGTTTTTGGCTGGTGTGGGGGATTCCCTGCTCTGTCTGTGGGGCTGGTGAGTCTGACAGGGGTTCATCAGCCTTATGTGTGATATTTATGCTATGTTCAGCGTCTGTTTCTGGGATAGTTGAAGTTGTAGGCCCTGTTGTGGTTAGTGTACTAGTGTGGTCAGTGTTTGTGTTTAGGGTTTCTGGTCCTACCTGTGAGGTTGGTGTCCCTGTTAGGATATTTTCTACTTGTGAAAACATGGCTATAGACTGTCTACCATGCATCGAGTTCCTGGTGGCTCTTCCTTTATTTGACATATCTTTGTCAATTGGGTGAAGGTTGGACTTCATGAATTACTTTGTAGTCCAGATAATATTCTAGATGCTAATTTCTAGGCTATCATTAAACCCTTAACTAAAGTACATATAAGAGAGACAATGCTTTCCAGTTTACTGAATTCTAAACTTTTATTAATGTACAATCTGTTGAACCTTATTTTGTTGGAAGGAATCTGTTACTTCTGTAGATAAATACGTATCTTATCGATTGTTGTCTTGAATCCTTCTACAGGTACCTGTAAATCTAAAGCTAAGTGAATTGAAATAAAACTAGGGTTAAGTGAATTGAAAATGGGTCAACTTACAAAAACTGGGGCTCCATCCTGTTTCTTGGCTCGACGTTTCGACCTAGGGGTCTTCTTCAGGGGCTGGGGTATATATACCTTCTTATGTAAATGTGGGACGGAGCAATTCAGGCTGTGAGTGGAGATGGCTGGTTAGTGGGGGAATCGATTTATGGATGGGCGAGTCTAAAGTGCCACATCGTTGGTTGGCATGGGAGTTCATTTTTGTTTAGGAAGTCCAAAATGCCAGGTATGAGTTGAAATTGGCAGGCTGGTAGGGGAGTCAATTTTGAATAGGCTGATCTGTGGTTGTGGTAAGAGTTGGAGATGGCAGGTTGGTGAGGGAGGGTACAATTTGGAATGGGTTAGGAGGGGGTGGGGTAGGAAAGAGGGGTGTAGGTTATGGGAACTTTTTTTTGGGGGGGGGGGGAATCTCTGGATTGAAGTGTGACTTAAAAGGAAATTGAACCTAGTAAACCTGTCAAAGGTTTGTGAGTTAGGAAGTACACTTTACTTTGGGGGATATTTTACTGAAAGATGTTGGGACGAGTTGACAGGTTTACTTGTGGATGGATAGAGCCTCAGTTCATGCAAGTTGTTAAACTGAACTGACCCATATATATATGTATATACATTGACTGTACCTTAACTAACCTGTATATCCTAACAAAAAACAAAAACAAAAAAACAAAAACAAAAAGAAGGGGAAAAATAATCTTGGAAGACCAGGTGAATGCCACGAGGCGGATACCTAACCCTACTCCCTTTTCATCTTTTTTTTTAAAAAAGAGGGAGGGGGAGGTACGATTTCCCAATTCTCAGACTGGCTCAGGAGTTGTCTCTCCCCCTGATCTTCCAGAAAAAGAAGAAAAAAAAAAAAAACTTCGTTCCTATCTGTCCATTGTTCATGTTTTAAAAAACCTTGTGTCCGCTCTGTCCGTTGAACATGGTAAGCGTTGTTATTGTTCTAGTTCCTTGAAGGTCCTGTTATGTCTATTATGTACATTTTATACAAGTGAGAGAGAGAGAGAGTCCATGTGTTACCATCTTCGTACATATCTGTCCATTGTTCATATGTAAGGCTCTTTCGCTTTTTATTGGGGACTGTGGTTTAGTGCAGCTTGAATGTTGTATATTTCAAATCCAGCTTGGTAGTTGTCCAGGGTATGTAGCCTTGTGTGCTAGGTGGATCCTCCTGTTATCTCGGTCTGGCCCACTGGTGGTGGTGTGGACCTGCAATATCATAACAATACTTGCGGCAGAAATAGTGTTACACAAGTTGGTTTGTTTATTAAATTCTTACTTGTTTCTTTGGGTTGCTAAGGGGTGTATAAGAGGGGTTATAGGTGGTTGGGTGGGGTGTAAGGTAGGTAGTTTTGCTATTGGAAAAATATAGTAACTGTATTATCTTTCTGTATATATATTGTAGTGTATGACAGCTATGTTAAGGCCAGGGTGTCTGTAGTAGTTACGATAGTTATCTACCTCTGTCGTCGGTAGCTGCTTGCTACCTATAGCCCCTGGGGGTTTATCTAACAGAGGCAGGTGACTATAGTAATCGTGGGTTTATTGCTAGGGTTTGTAGGCGGTTTAATATGTATGTGTTGTGTTGGTGACTTGATGCATTGTTATTTAGGGGAGGCTGGCAGTATTTTGGGGCCTGTGATCTATGTAAGAGTTGGTTTGTCAGGGGGGCCTGTATAAGTGTCCTGCTACTGTCGTCTGTAGCTGCTTGCTACCTATAGCCCCCTGGGGTTTTTTCTAACAGTGGCAGGTAACTTGGGGGGAGGGGGGAGGAGGGAAATGGAAATGGGTAAGGGCTGGGATGTGTATGTATTTGGGTACCTTGGTTGGTTGGTGGAGGGGGGAGGGGAGAGGAATTATCTTTTTGCATATATATTGTAGTGTATGACGGCTATGTTAAGGCCAGGGTGTCTGTGGTAGTTACGATAGTTGTCTACCTCTGTCGTCGGTAGCTGCTTGCTACCTATAGCCCCTGGGGGTTTATCTAACAGAGGTATAGTGTTCGAGAAAATTGGCGAACAAAATTTGGTAGTAAAAAAGAAAGAAAGAACTGGAGGAAAAACAGAATGTCTGTGTTGGCACAACGAAATAATAAATAATGAATGAAAACTAGAAAAGAAGATTTGCTTCACAGCAAATCTGTCTGGATGCCTTCAAAATGAGAACAATTTGAAATGCTACACTTTGCCATTGTCCAACATTATCTAAATTTTGTGCATTATGCTAATTTGCATAAATTAGAAGGCTATAACTTTGGTTCTTGGTTCATTTGATGTGGCCATGTCACAAACTTATAAAGTAAAGTTTGAATGACACTATTATCTGTAATAGTTTTGAAGCTATTCAAAAACTTTGATTTTGCGTATTTGCCTAATTTGCATAAATTAAAAGTTTACAGCCTTTGTTTATGGTTTATCGGATGTGGTTATGTCACATGCCTTCAAATTGAGGTCACAATGGCACCTGTATGTGTAATAGTTTTGAAGTTATTCAAGATGTAAATTTCTTGTATTTATCTCATTTGCATAAATTAAAATTGTACGATTTTACATCATAGTTCATTAGATGCAGCTATGTCACAAAACCAAATATGGAAGATGGAATGGCACCTCTGTCTATAATAGTTTTGAAGCTATTCAAGATTTAAAATTTTGCATATCCGCTTATTTGCATAAATTAAAATCCTATAACTTTGGTTCATGGTTCACTAGATACCGATAAATTGAAGTTGGAATTTCATTTCCAGCTATAATAGTTTTGGAGATATTCAACTTTTAAATTTTTCAATGCCCCTTATTAGCAAAAGTGAAATTCTCCAACTTTCATTTACTGTCCATTATATTGGCAGGTGTCACAAACCTATATGTGCCCATTCAAATTTTGTGTCTACCTGCATAGTTTGGAAGATATGGAGCTTTTAAATTTTAGAAAGGCCCTAATTTGTATAATTTCAACCATGTCGTTTATTAAAAATCAGATAGTCAACTTCCCTACTAGCTCTGTTGTGCCAAGTTTTAACATTGTAGCTTGCACGGGGTCTGAGAAAAGCTCCAGACAAATTATGTGGTGGAAATAATAAGAAGAAAAAAAAAGAAAAAAAATGAGAAAACAGTATCCTGGGATGGCATCCAGACCTAAAAGAGGGGGAGGCATAGCGAGAGGGAGAGAGTAAGCCCAGTCATCACCTCTTTAAAATCTTTTGTAGCAGAATAATTCATCACATGTAGGTCCTTGTTCAAGGTGATGCTATTTTTGCCTGTTTAGCAGACCCATGGCCCTTGACAATTGGACAGGGACCCTGAGCCACTAGCAACATACAAACATGTCCTGACAGTTATCCAAGCAGGAAAGTGCTACATTGGCCAACCCGCCTCCCATCTTCCTACACACAGACAGCTGTGTAAACGTACAAGCATGTCCAGTGCTGAGGCAGACCCCATGGGGCTCAGTTAAGAGCACTTTATAAAGGCAGGCTTGCATATTCAGTGGACCCTGCCTAAAACCTGATCTTCAGCCAATCAGCAGTGAGCAAAACTATTTTGTAGCCACACCAGACCCAAACATGGGGTTCCCTTAACAGGGTTTGCATGGTGGTCATTCAACACGTGAATCTGACTTGACATCATATATAATTCATGATTACAGTCTAAATTATTTTGTGTAAATGTAACAAATCATTTCATAGTTAACACATTGTGCCCCCTCTCTACCCTTCCACAAGAATATATTCAGAGAATGAACATGGCAAAAAAGCTTGAAACTTGCCACATTTAGTTGCACTGCTAGAACTTTTGTTCACTGTGCATTGACAGATGTCTCAAACCTACATGTGTAAATTAGAACTTTGTGTCTACCTGCAATAGTTTGGAAGATATGGAGCTTTTAAAATTTTAATTGCACCTAATTTGCATAATTTTAAACATCCTGACTATTCCAAGTTTGGTGCGTAACTTCACTTGTAGGTCAGTCACCATGGCTAGTTTGGTGGTTTTCGGAGTGGTAGGGTCCAAGAAAAACTCCTGACAAATCTGGTCGTAAAGAAAGAATTCTTTAAAAAACAAAATGTCTGGGTGCCATGGCTCCCAGTCCCAATGGCTTGATGACAACACACAGCTTCTGGCCGATCTTTCAGAATTCTCTCTTCTCCTCTGCTCAGTCAGAAAAAAAAAACATCTCCTTTACATAGATACAGAGAAATTTCTAATTTGTTCCAGAGTTTTCCAATTAGTCACACATCTATTGAGACCTGTCTGGATCACATCCTATGAATGTAGATCACCAATCTGGCTTATTCCACATGTTTACAAGTTACATGTGAGTCACCCACAAACCAGGCCGACTCATTGGCTCTGCAGTGACCCTGCAAAGTATGCATTGAACTCAATGACCCAGCACACACACAATGAATACTGTGACCTCTCCAAATGAAAACAAACAGCCATACACATTTTCATAACACAAACCTACAAATTGAAGTTCGAATGGTACCTCTCTGCATAACACTTTTGAATTGATTCAAGATTTAGATTTTGTGTGTTGATCTTATTTGCATAAATTAAAATCCTATATTTTTGGTTCATGGTTCATTGGATGCACCTATGTCACAAACCTATAAAGTTGAAATGGCGCCTCTATCTATAACAGTTTTAAAGCTATTCAAGATATAATTTTGTGTATTCACCCAATTTGCACAATTAAAAATTTTATACTTTTGGTTCATTGGATGTGGCTATGTCACAAACCTACAGATTGAAGTTGGAATGACACCACTATCTATAATTGATTTAAATTTTGTGTACTTACCAAATTTGCATCAATTAAAATTCTACAACTTTGGATCATGGTTCATTGGATGCGGCTATGTCAAAGCCCATAAAGTGAAGTTGGAATGGCATTTCTATCTACAATAGTTTTGAATCTATTTAAGATTTAAATTTTGTGCATTCACCTAATTTGCATAAATTAAAACCCTACAACTTTGGTTCGTGGTCCATTTGCATAAATCGAAACCCTACAACTTTGGTTCATATTTCATTGGATAGGGCTCTGTCATTAACCTAAAATTTGAAGTTGGAACGGCTACTCTATCTATAATAGTTTTGGAGATATTCAACTTTTAAATTTTTCAATGTCCCTAATTAGCATAATTTGAAATTCCACAACTTCCATTCACTGTCCATTGTATTGGCAAGTGGCACACACCTATACGTGCACATTGAAATTTTGTGTCTATCTGTAATATTTTGGAAGATAGATAGCTTTTAAAGTTTCAAATGCCCCTCATTTGCATAATTTCAAAAATCAAGACTATTCCAAACCAGGTACAAATTTTCAATGATAGGTCAGTCACAATGGCAAGTTTGGTGGCCTTTGGAAAAATAGGGTCCAAAAAAACTTCGGACAAATCTGGAAGAAAAAAGAAAGAACTCGAAAAGAAGATCTGCTTCCAAGCAAATCTGCCTGGATGCCTTCAAAATGAGAACAGTTTGATATGCTACACTTTGCAATTGTTCAACAACGTCTAAATTTTGTGTATTAGCCTAATTTTCATAAATTAAAATACTACAACTTTTGTTTTTCGTTCACTGGGTGTAGCCATGTAGCAAACTTATAAACTGAAATTTGAATGACACCACTATCTATAATAGTTTTTAAGCTATTCAAGATTTTAATTTTGTGTATTTGCTTAATTTGCATGCCTTTGATAAACTTTGGTTTATGGTTCATTGGCTGTGGCTATGTCATATACCTACAAATTGAAGTTGGGATAGCACCTTGATGTATAATAGTTTTGAAGCTTTTCAAGATTTAAATTTTGCACATTCACCTAATTTGCATGAACTAAAATCCCATAACTTTGGTTCATATTTCACTGGATACCGCTTTGCCACAAACTAATCAACTGAAATTGGAGTGGCATGTCTTTCTATAATAGTTTTGGAAATATTCAACTTTGAAATTTTTCAATGCCCCTAATTAGCAAAATTTGAAATTCTACAACATTCATTTACTGTCCAATCTATCGGCAGGTGTCATAAAACTATTTATGCACATGAAATTTTGTATCTAGCTCCAATAGCTTGGAAAATGTGGAGCTTTTAAAATTTGAATTGCCCCTAATTTGCATAATTTTAAACATCTTGACTATTCCAAACCAGGTGCACAATTTCACAAGTGGGTGAGTCACATACATGGCAAGTTTGGTGTTTTTCGAAAAAATAGTGCTTGAGAAAATCTCCAGACCAACTTGGTCATGAGGAAGAAAGAAAAGTAAGAGAAGAAATTCACAATTCCAGTGTTTACCTATACAGTGAAACCTCTCTCCTTGGCACCCTTGGGACCAGAAAAAAGTCACCCTTGGGACCAGACAAAAGTGCCCACTCCTGAGAGGGTCAGCCCTTCTAGGCAGTATGGATGAGTATATGTGCATGTGCATGCACATCATCATACATGCACACATACATGTACAATGTATACATATTATAATTCAAGGGGAGGTGTATACATGCAGTACAAAACTGTTTTTCTTCCTTTATTACATAAACAAATTTTAACAGAAGCTGTCAAGAAACTACATGTACATGTACTTGTGAACCAAGACAAGCACTACAATGTCTCAGATTTGGCTATGAAGAACAGGCTTCATCTCACTGGTTATAAGAAAACAAAGACATGAAAGTGTCCACTGAGATGATACAAATCCACACTTTGTTTCAAAATTCACAAAGTTGTGAAAACAATCATTGAGGACTGGAAGACCATACTTTGATGGGTCTGGCCAAGACCCAAGTAGTCTATTTTTAACAGAGGGTACGCTCAGGTCTATTCTGTCTAGAAGTCCATCAGCCTGTGCCCTTGGGACTAATAAGCCCAGCAGACTCAAAGCCTCATGCAAAAACAGACCAGCTGGGACACCAGTGTCAGTCATGGATGGTGCACTGCCTGCTCTGTCCAGCACTAGTGGGAACAATAGCCTGCTAAGTACACATGGAAGCATGGAGCAGATCTGTTCCGGCATGAACAGACAGAGATTCTCTGTATTTGATTGAGAAACACATTACACAGTTGTTGGGATCCCCCCCCCCCTTTTTTTTTTTTTTTTTTTGCTACAAGACTCGAACCATGGCTAGAAGACTGCCTATGGAACTATGAAACAGGTTCAAGCTTATTTATTATGAATGCAAAATGGTTGCCTAGCACCATAAAGGTCTATGCAGCAGTAGAAGCCCTGGATACTTGTGTCTTGTTAGGAAGTTCAATGAATTCAACATATATTAAAATTCACCAACGTTTGTTTGCATGCTATTGGATTTTTCAAATGTCTAAAACCTACATGTGTAAGTTGGAACTATTTGCAATAGGTATGGAGCTTTTAAAATTTTAATTGCCCCTCATTTGCATAATTTGAAATATAATGACTATTCCAAACCAAACGGTAAATTTTCATTGGTATGTCAGTCACCATGGCAAGTTTGGTGGTTTTGGGAATAATAGCGTCTGAGAAACACACCGGACAAATTTGGGTGCCATGGAAAAAAGAAAGAAAGAACACGACGAAAAACACTATGTCTGGGTTGGAACCCAGACAGAAAGAAAGAAAGAAAGAAAGAAAGAAAGAAAGAAAGAAAGAAAGAAAGAAAGAAAGAAAGAAAGAAAGAAAGAATTTTAGGAAAAACAGAAAAGTGTGTTGACACACACACTTTAATAAGCAAAAGAAAAGAAAACAGACTGGGACAGAGGGATTTGCCATGTATGACTCCCTCTTGTGGGAAGAAGACGAACCACAGGATGACATGAAACGCGCAGCTTGGAGATCAGAACGAAATATGGGTGACAACACAAGAGCAAGACAGATAGACAAACGTACGTGAGACCATTGTAAATGAGTAACCAATTAATCTACCAACTAACTATGCAGTCAGCATTAAATCAGAAGCTAGTAATTACAAAATAACAATATAGTTGTGATATTAAGTAAATTAACCGATACCACTCGGTAAAAAAAAACGTTCACTGCTAACAATGCATTCCTGAACTGCGAAAAAATCTGCATTTTTTTTTTTTTTTTTAATAGAAGAGCAATTTAATGTTGTTTACAGAGTGCAGGAGACGTATGTGGAAATTTCTGTGTGTAGTTTTGATCGTTGAATGATATACAATGGACATTGAAAGAAGTAGTGCCATGCATACTCAACAGCAAAGTCCACATGAACATTGAGCTATGTCCTTGGCGCCCCTTTCAAATAGCGGAGAATTGTCTGGCGCCTGAACGCAACAGTGTATGTTGAACAGCAGGAAATATGCTGCCAAATTGTACAGTTCAGGAAATCTATTAGGTCGCACCCGGTTGACATAGGTCTAGTAGGGGTTTATATAAAGACAACAGTGCTACTCGCTAGTTTTACACAAAAGAATGCAAATCATTGGGTGCATAATTTTCACAAATACAAAAAGACCAAAGTTGGAATAACAGGTCCCTGCATACGGTCTGTCATAATTTTTTTCTTTCTTTCTTTCTTTCTTTCTTTCTTTTTTCTTTCTTTCTTTCTTTCTTTCTTTCTTTCTTTCTCTCTCCCTCTCTTTCTTCCTTTTTTAAACAGTGTAATATAACATGTATTGCGTCTTTCACTTTTACTTTGTAGGTAAGGATTTATAAAAATTTGTTGGGAACCTACATTATGTAAGCCTACGCAGCGTACTTTCTTCATCTCTGTCAACGGCGCTGATATGTTTTAACCACTGACACTCATAAGCATTTTGCAACCGTGTTCTTAATCTCGCAATGGTTGTGAACTTACTGATACCTCCCAAGTTATTCCAAGTTTTCGGCATGCCAGTCTGATGCAGAATATCGTGAACAAATTTGACCCAGCAATCATTTCCGGAGAAACGTTGCTTATAGATTTCTTGCAGACACTTGTATACGAGCGAATTCTGATTAAACTTTGGAGATGAATCCATTATTTTATATGCTATATCAATAAAAAAAACCGAGTAGCTCTCAAGCTGAGTAATTACAGCAACATCTGTAACTTCTCGCTGGACTCCCAAGTGCATATTTGCAAAACTTGACATTGTGCCTTCTGGGGCCGGTTTAAAACAAAATAACATCAACTTGTTATTGTTTTGTCCCTTTAAAATGGTAGGCCCCATACTCTACTACTGTAACACATTATCGAAATAAATCAAAGTGTCAAATAGCTTCCAAGACAAATTCACATTATTATTCACAGGAAACTGGCTTATTTTGAACAGTGCTTTGTTGATCTGGTCTTTCCATTTATTAATAGCAGGATTGAAAGTTCCAACGGCACTCAATTGCACACCTAAATAACAATCATTTTGTACAACTTTTATGGGATTTAGTTCAAAACTGAACAATGCAACTTTGACTTTGCCTCCTCCCCCCCCCCCCCCCCCCCGTCCGTTGAATACTATAATATTAGTTTTGGCAATATTTACAGTACGTTTCCGCCGTTTACAATAATATCCTTGGACTTTATCAAAAAAATGTTGCAAACCAGTTGCTCATTGAGGCATCAGAACGAAGTTATCGGCATAGAGTAAGCAGTTAAGTGTAAGATCATACAACTCAACAGGGTCACAGGAATAATTGAAAATCTCTGGCAAATCAGCAAAGAAGAAATTTATCGGGATGGGGCTGAACACACAGCCCCGTTTAACAACGATGTTATAGGTAAACAACTCTGTGTATTCACTAGCTGTCTTAATGCAGTATCTCACTTCTTTGTACATGGATGTTAAAACATTCAGGAAATTACCGTCCTCGTCGTTTAATAATAACTTATACAACAATAATGAATAATAATACAACAAAGCTTGCTTCCAAACAGTGTCAAATGCACATTTAAAATCAACAAAGGAAATATACATGCATTTTTTTTTGATACCGCCGTTCAAGTATTTATCAGTTAAGGTTTTCATGGTAAGAATGCCATCGGCAGTTCTACTGTTGATTTTAAATCCTATTTGGTGCTTGGGATTCTTATTTTAGACTTAAAATTGTGGAATAATCTCGTATGTTAAACTGTAAAAACGAAGAAGAAGAAAAAACAGAAAAGAAGACTTGCTTCACTGCAAATCTGTCTGGGTGCCTTCAAAATGAGACCAGTTTGAAATGCTACACTTTGCCATTGTTAAACATAATCTAAATATCGTGTATTAGCCTAATTTTTATAAAGTAAAATGCTACAACTTTGGTTCTTGGTTCGTAGGATGTGGCCATGTTACAAACTTATAAAATGAACTTTGAATGAAGCTAGTATTTATAATAGTTTTGAAGCTATTAAAGATTTAGATTTTGCATGTTTACCCTCTTTGCATAAAGTAAAATCTTGCAACTTTGGTTCATGGTTCGTTGGATCCGGCTTTGCCACAAACCCATAAATTGAAGTTGAAATGGCATGTCTATGTATAATAGTTTTGGAGATATTCAACTTTGAAACTTTTCAAAGTCCCTTATTAGCATAATTTGAAATTCTACTTAACTTATACTGTCCATTATATTGGCAGGTGTCACAAACCTATATATGCACATTAAAATTTTGAGTATCTGCAATATTTTTGAAGATATGGAGCTTTAAAAATCTTAATTGCCCCTAAATTTGCATACTTTTAAACATCATGACTATTCCAAATGAGATGCACAATTCCACTGGTTAGGTCAGTCAGCATAGCATACTTGGTGGTTTTTGGAATAATAGTGCTTGAGAAAATCTCCACACCAACTTGGTTGAGAAGAAGGAAAGATGTAAAAAAAGAAAGAAAGAAAGAAAGAAAGAAAGAAAGAAAGAAAGAAAAAAAGGAAGGAAGGAAGGAAGGAAGGAAGGAAGAAAGGAAGGAAGGAAGGAGAGAAAGAAGAAAATTCCAGTGTTTACTAATACAGCAAAACCCTTTCTAAACTGAGCACTCTTGGGACCAGAGAAAAGTGCCCACTCCTGAGAGGGTCAGCCTTTCTGGGCAGTGTGGATGAGTATGTGTGCATATATATGTACATTATTCATACATGCATATATATATATATATATGTGTGTGTGTGTGTGTATGTGTGTGTGCATGTGCGTGTGTGTGTGTATGTGTGTGTGTGTATGTGTGTGCAGTGTATACATATTATAATTCAAGGAGATGTGTATACATACAATACAAAACTGTCTTTCTTCCTTTATTACATAAACAAATTTTAACAGAAGCTGTCAAGAAACTACGTAAACATGTACCTGTGAACCAAGACAAAACTATACTGTCTCAGTATTGGCTATGAAGAACAGGCTTCATCTCACTGGTTACAAGAAAACAAAGACATGAAAGTGTCCACTGAGATGACAAAAATTCTACCCTCCTTGGTCGCTGACTCAGCTCTGTATGTAGGCTATTTTTACGAGAGGCCACACTCAGGCTTGTTCTGCCTAGAGGTCCATTCCCTCTGATCCCTTGGGACTGATAAGCTCAGAAGACTGACATTGCCTCAGGCAAAAACAGGCCAGCTAGGACACTAATTTTGGTCATGGTGCATTGAGAGGTCTGTTCTGCACAAGTGGAAACTATAGCCTGCCTGGTACATATATGGCCACATGGAGTCAATCTGTTCCTGCATGAACAGAAAGGGATACTCTGTATTTCATTGAGAGCCTCATTACACAGTTGTTGGGAGGCCCCCCCCCCCCCAATTTGCTACAAGACCCAAAGCTTCCAAAGCATAATCTAGCATGCATGGATAGAAAGTTGCCTGTAAGACAGGTTCAAGCTAATTAATTATGAATGCAAAATGGTTGCCTGGCACCATGGAGGTCAAGCAATAGGTCATATACAGCAAGCAGTTTAAGGCCTGTATGTGGATTGGGGAGAAATTTGGTGAATTTAGCATACATTAAAATTCCACAAGTTTTGTTTGTATGTTATTGGATTTGCCAGTTGTCTCAAACCTATGTGTGTAAGTTTGAACTTTGTGTCTATCTCCAATAGTTTAGAAGATATGGAGCTTTTAAAATTTTAATTGCCCCTCATTTGCATAATTTTCATCATCCTGACTATTCCAAGTCAGGTGCCTAATTTCACTGGTAAGTCATTCACCATGGCAAGTTTGGTGGTTGTCGGAAGAGTAGGGTCTGAGAAAAACTCCGGACAAATCTGGTTGTAAATAAGAAAGAAAGAAAGAAAGAAAGAATTCTTAGAAAAACAAAATGCCCGTGTTGGCACCCAGACATTTAAAAAAAAGGAAGTTCACCAAAGTGACTGAATAAGGCAAAATCTCTGTAATTTTCTGGATTATTGACAGCTCCCTATTTTGTAGACCGGAGTCGGAATGTTTTCTCGCCAAGGATCAGGAGGTGAATCAGTACTAAGAATAGCATTGAAAATTTAGAGTATCGGAGGTGCTATTATATCACAGCTGCTCTTTAATAAACAGCTCATGTCGAAGGCCATATGATTTTTCACGCTTCAATCCATTTATGGCTGTCTGAATTTCTTTCAGACTGAATTTAAAGTTCAATGCATTATGAATTTTATCTTTGTCTCGCAATATGAAGTCATGAATATTTTTACATGTGGAATGTTCAGATTACTAAATAATTTATTGACGTAGTCAATACATTCCGAAGCGTCAAAAGGATTGCTGGTTGATTTAGAGCAATTCTGCAATTTACCATATAAATCCCAGAAAGCTGACTTTTTTTTCTTCTAGGTGCTCCAACTGATGGATAATCTCGGTTTGATGTCATCACCATTATGCCAAACAAATTTTTTGCCTTTCACAGTTGATACATTATGTGCATATTTAATACCTCAAATTGACCAGTCGCTATGCAAGAAGCGATCGTACATTGCATTGTTGCATTATGAACATGAAAGGATTTCACTCTTCTGAATAACGACAGGTTGGCTAACATATAATCAAAACGCTAGGTGTACCCACATAAAGTAGGGTACCCTTGTCACCCAAAAAAACAACCGTTTAGAATACAGAGGCCAGATCCTTTGCGTAAGTCTAGGAGTTTTTGGCCATGTTGGTCTGGTCCATAATAATAATAATAATAATAATAATAATAATAATAATAATAATAATAATAATAATAATAATAATAATAATAATAATAATAATAATAATAATAATAATAATGATAATAATAATAATAATAATTTATTGCGGAAAAACTACCCCTTTACATCGGGGGCACCAGTGGTCCGGGGCAAACCCACGGTGCGTCCATATAAACATATATACATAGTGTGCAAGAAGAATTTAAATCTTGTATACATATACAGAACAGTCAGCAATTGGAGGATTCCCTCCTAAAGCGCCATGCCTCCACTAAAAATCTTTTACATATACAATCAAATAAAAACCCAACTTCGTCGCCAAAACTAAAACCTTCGTCTCCAAGAAGGAAGTTCAACTTTCTGTACAGGGATGACGCCATAAAACTTTGCCACACATAACTAAAACCAATATCATTCAGTGACTGTTCCAATTGCTTGAACGACTTCAATCTAAAAGAGTTTAAACCAGGACATAAAAACATGAAGTGAAAAAGATCATCATCGTTACATTCACAGGTATTACATGCTGTATCTGACATGCCCCACCTTTCTCTATCCTCTCCCAAGCCCAAACACCCTGTACGTGCCATGAATTTTAGGCGGGCGCCATTAAAGTTGTCTGTCGTGAACAGATAATCGCCACGCCATGTAGATCTTTTCAGGGCCCTATACCAGTAAAGAGATCTCTTATCGTCTATTTCCTGAAAAAATTCTACCGTGTAACTTTCTATTGCCCGTTTATTAAAACTATCAAGCCACCCATCACTGTGGGATGAAAATGCACGGTCAATTCCGGCGTTATTAAAGATTTGTCTGATTTCAGTAACATAGGGCCAAATAGTACATACTCCTGTATTTCTATATTCTTCACACATGTCATTAAAAATCAACTTACATAATCTTGTTTCGGGTACATCAAATTTCATACGATGAAAATACTTAATTCTTGCTTTATCTAAAGTCAATTGAAGTGGTAGCCAACCTAGCTCTCCCAATGTGGCGACCGCTGCCGGGGACGAGCGTAACTGTAAAATAGCTTTAGCCATTGTGTATTGAACCATATAGGTTCTGGATTTCATGGTTGAAACCTTCAAGTCTATAATTTTATGGAACGGGCAAATATTTGTCCTTTTCTTCAGAAACAAAATCCCATTCTGTAGAGGTGCGAGCATCAAAATCGCCACACATTTAACAGTTACCTGCTTTTGACAACATATTTACATCACTTTCCAGTACGTCAAAAGTATCTATATATCTTCTTTTTAGTAGGATGAGCCATGAGTACTTACATGTACAAAGGATAAACAGATGTCTTGAGCCATCTTGAAGAAATCTTCGTTCATCCATAAGCATAATGATACTACCTCACTGTTTTTCATTGGAGGTACAGCGACACCCTACTTGATACTTCTTATACAAACTGCTAAGCCGCCATAGTGTTTGTGGGTATTTCGAGTTTTCGGGGCGTGAATTTGTTTTTATTACATAGCCGTCAAGGGATAGCGATTCGTCCTCTCCGCAATGTGTTTCAAGTAGTCCAACGATGTCAGATTTATTAATCTAATTTTTTATTTAATCATCAAGATATAATCAAGGAGGTTACCCTCTTTGACATAATACACTGTTTGTTTGTTTGTTTGACCTTTCAATGCCACTCACCACAAGAAACACAGTAACTATGGGCTAAGGGTCCACCATTACCAAGATATAAGCTAAGATGTCAATTTCGACTTTCAATGTCTCTTTAGTCAAATCAACAACAAAAATAACGGGATTGAAAAAAATCAAAGCTCAAAAAAATCACTGCAGCTTGACCATGAACAAACTCAACAGAGACCCAGCTAAAGTACATCCCCATCAAGTTTGAAGTGAATCTGGCCGATGCTTTTGGAGAAGTGAAAAATGTGAATTACCAATGCAATCCCCACTGACTTTCACTGTAATGAGTAGGAATTAATGCTTCAACCCAGTGCCGAATTGAAAAAAATTGTTAAAAATCAGGGTTTTGCATTATTACTACCTCGTTCACAGCTTTATTTGATCCCTCCAAAGGGTACACTTCCACCACGTTTAAGCGCAATCTGAGCGGTGAAAATAGCTTTAATGTATAAAATAGATAGAAGGATGGATGAATAAAAAATAATAAATAAATAAATAAATAAATAAATAAATAAATAAATAAATAAATAAATAAATAAATAAATAAATAAATAAATAAATAAATAAATAAATAAATAAATAAATAAATAAACAAACAAATAAATAAATAACGTGAATATCTGGGGGTCACCAGAAGTGTTCTGATGCAATTTTGGACAATTGACTTCGCGGTTTCGGAGAAGAATTTGTAAGACTTCCAGCAAATTAACAAAACAATGCATCAAAAATGCAAAAGTCACATGAGCATTTGAATAAAGTTTGTAGAGACCCACTCAAGGTACATCTTCACCAAGTTTGATGTGAATCTGGCCATCGGTTTTGGAGAAGAAGCCAAAACTGTCAATTAGCATTGAAATACCCATTGATTGCTTAATGCATTGTAAACAATAGGAATGTATGTATTAACCAACAGTTACACGATTTGAAATATTCGTTAAAAATCAGGGATCCACAGCAATACCGCCTCAGGAACAACTTTGTGTAATCCTTCCACAAGGTACATTTTTCACCACGCCTCATCACGATCTAAGTGACAGTTTTGGAAAAAATGTCGAAAATAGCAAAAACTCACAAAAATTCGTAGAAAAATTAGAAACAACAGGCCCATGAGCCTAATGCTCTGCTGATCATCATCAACAAAAATTCATTCCCTTAAAATGATTTTGACCTCTTCTACAATCCCACTTAATTTTATGAAGACCCTGAAAAATAAGGACGCTGGACTGGTCACAAGATTTTCACATTTTGACCCACATGCTACATAATGCTATAGGTAACACCACTAACACTGGCGTCAAATTAGATTCTTTTACACTGTATGAATCCTAAAAGTTATGTGGGCCTAACTTAAAAACTGTGAGTGCAGAGCATTCACAAGATAACCCCTATACTACAACTAGCCATTTGACCTCAACCATCAACTCTGATTTTGAAAAATGGCACTGGTCACATTGTGCGCCCAGCATTCAGCTGTCCATGCATGGTTTGTTTGTTAAAATCGAGTAATGAATTTTCGATCTTACTGAAAAAAAACAATAAACTTGAACAAGCGCCAAACTCTACAATCATTGGGTCATGGTGATCCAAAAAGTAGGTCACCAAGTACATTTTTATGTACAATGTACTCAAGTGCAATTTTGATCTGGAGGCTCAATTCTCTTTGCCATTCATATCCAAGCTACACCTTGCCATTACAAAATCATCCCTTCCAACTTTATAGGCCTGGTGACCTAACCAAAAGGTCAAGGTCACTGATATATTATATAACAAGCTAACTTTGGACATGGTCTTTATGTCCTATAAATTTAGCAACTCTAATCCAATTACTTTTTGAGATACAGAATTTTATTTAACTTAAAACACATTTTGGCTCATAATTACCATCCAATTTGGATGATGCCACTAGTGTCATAGATAAGCAACTGAGACTTTGGCCTCCACAATTGCACTGAAGTTCATGAAGGTCTGTCAAACAGTAAAGATGCTAGAGCGGTCACAAGATTTTCACATTTTGGCCCATATATTACATAATACTGCAGGTGGCGCCACCAATATGGAACTCAACCTGAGATTTTGATACACTTGGTAAGTCCTAAAAGTTACATGGGATTATCTTACAAACTGTGCACTGTCTTGCGCTCAAACGCAATATGTTTAGGCCCAGGGGCGGACAGACACGAATGATCGCATAAGCTCTGCGACTTGTGGTAAGCAGAGCTAAAAATCACAGCGCCACCTGGTGAACAAATTGGGGTCTAGAAGTGTGCTCATGCCATTTCGAAGCAATGGGAAAGGTCAGAATTAGCTCTAAGGTGTGTATTCGCCCCAATACACAACTGAATATACAAACATTTGGAGGGCTTGAGCTGTGTATTCCCATTAGTTTGTATGTTAAAAGCAACCTTATATAAACCAGTCATTTTTGCAGTTGTGATTATGTGATTTTTGTGAGGTATTTAGTTATGCATGTAGATTTACGGTCTGAAATTTTGTGTTTCTATGTGCAGTAGTTTTCAAGTGATTAAGTTGTAAATTACAATGTAAAGTAATGGGAATACACAACCCTAGCCCTCCACTGACTGTAGTTCCCTCTTTTAGGCAGTTCTTGAACCTTCAGTTCTAGCCCTTGTCTATTGGCTAAGTATTTTTGCAGAAGATTTTTAAGATTTTACCAAAAATAATCAATAAAAATCATTTAAAACTCCAAAAATCATTGGAGCATAAACACTTGATTAATTTGATGAAGAATACATACAGAAGATATTTACCAAGTTTGAAGAGGATCTGGCCAACGTTGTCAGGGAAGAAGTCGAAAATGTGAAATGTGAACGGACGACTGACCATTCTATATGCTTGGCTGACTGAGAAGTCAGCTGAGCAACAACAAAGATTTGAAAGCCGGTTGATAAGCATAAGTTGGTTGAAATGCTGCGACTGTTGTTGAAATTGTACTATTGTCTGAAAGAAAGTGAAAATGACACATCTGTACATGATAGTTTTAAAGATATTTAAGATTTAAAATTAAATAAATGAAGAAAGAAAGAAAGACAGAAAGAAAGAAAGAAAGAAAGAAAGAAAGAAAGAAAGAAAGAAAGAAAGAAAGAAAGAAAGAAAGAAAGAAAGATGCGACGGTGGTGCTTTTGCGCTTATTTCGAATCGGGGCGGGGAGTACTGGATGTAGTGACTTATTTTGCACCATGCGTAGAGTCTCGACCCACTTTATGCACTGAGCCTCGGATATTGAACTTTTACCAATAGTTGAGAAGATTGTTTTGATTCTATACCAAAGACAAAAACAAAAAACAAACAAAAACAAACAAAACCCACACACAAAGGCAAATATGAATGGATTTCACACTGTGTGAATGGCATATAGGCAACATTTTTAAAGAAGAAAATGTAGAATTTTGAACCTGCCATTTACCAAAATGAAGAAACTAGGGGTGCAACAAGGGATCATTCCCGCAGCGCCCTTCTACCTATGACTACAATGGTCCACATAGCCCGCCCCCCCCCCCCCCTCTCTCTCTCTCTCTCTCTCTCTCTCTCTCTCTCTCTCTCTCTCTCTCTCTCTCTCTCTCTCTCTCTCTCTCTCTCTCTCTCTCTCTCTCTCTCTCTCTCTCTCTCTCTCTCTCTCTCTCTCTCGGCAATAATTTGCGTGTAAACCTGACCAACCGTTTTGCTCGACGCATTTTCGGACGCGCACAGTACGGCACGCCCTTAAAAGCTGTTGGCGGCAATATATCCGTGGTGAAAGGGTGAAGTGGTGACATTTGTCAGCTGCTCAGAGCGTTCAAACAACAGTTCAGTCACGAATGCTCTGAACAGATAATTTCAAAGGTGCCTATGGCAGCAGACAGGATGGCAACTTAGCGTGATCACACCATAAACACATCAAAAATACAATAAAATAAAACGAAACATAATACAATGAATGCAACCTTGCTCCGAAGCAGCCTGGTGCTATACACACACACACACACACACACACACACACACACACACATACACACACACACACACACACACATACATACACAATTTAACCAAACCCACAACACAAAGTAAGACAAAGCAAAGGAAGACAGTCGAATTTGCAAGACTATAGCGTTTTCTGCCTTTAAACTTGAAACGTAGACAATCAACTAAACTGCGTGCGAAAGATAACCGACACAAAAACCCTGTGAATATATATGCATATTGATTTATCACATTTAAACGCAAATAGTTAATAGCACTTAACAAACAAAATATCAGGATCAGGATCTTAAATGTAATTATGTATTAATATGATATATTGAGAGGTTATACAATATTTTCAAATATCAGATTCAGACATCAGTTTTCTTTTCTTTTTTTCTTTCTTTCTTTTTCTTTTCTTTTTTTTTTTTTTTTCCTTTTTTTTTTTTTAAATATAGGTCTTCATAATATGTCAGTCCTTTTTGTGACTCTCTTCTCTGTTTCCGGCTTAGTAGTCTCCCACACCTTTGACTCTTTGGCTGGAACATGTACCCCAAACATAGCATGTCTGATAATCTGCTATTAACCATCTCTTTCACTAAAAAAAAAAAAAAGAAAAAAAAAAAAAAAGAAAAAAGAAAAAAGAAAAATGTTGACATCGGTTGTAACTTTCTAATCAAACTGGTCGAAAACTACCGAACGTTTCAAATATCGTTAGCATCGTTTATTATCATCATTATTATTATTATTATTATTATTATTATTATTATTATTATTATTATTATTGTTATTGTTGTTTTTATTATATTATTATTATTGTTATTGTTGTTGTTGTTATCATTATTATTATTATTATTATCATTATTATTACTATTATTATTATTATTATTATTATTATTATTATTATTATTATTATTATTATTATTATTATTATGCCTATCAGCAACATCATCTAACTATCGATTTATTTTGCTTATTGGAATTAACGGATTCCCGATGAATTGTGCATCGGTACCCACTTTGTGCTTTAAGATGACGCGTTTTCAGGATTTTATCTCTTTCTGAAAAATATATACGGGAGAATTGTATTGGTCTTCGTACGTTCTTAGCCATACTGCTGCCCCCAAATCACACTAAGCTTCGTTTACTTTGGTTTGTTCAGCAAACAAGCATTTTGAAGTGCTTTGTACATGTCAGATAAAGTCAAAGCAATTTTTGTATTGATCGCTTTGACTTTATGAGCACGTTGTCAAGCAAACAAATGCGGATAATAATAATAATAATAATAATAATAATAATAATAATAATAATAATAATAATAATAATAATAATAATAATAATAATAATAATAATAAAACAAACGGCAGTGTCATTGTATTAAATTCAGATTGTGTATCTCATATACACGCAGAGCTGTAACTTTAATTAAGCCACAAAGGTAATACGATAAATAAAAAAGATAGTACCTATTGTACTGTGCCTATAATACTAATACTAATAGACCTAACTGCTCACCAGCAGTGTATTTTATTCTGCCCTTTTGAGACGAACATCTTTTTCCCCTATCATGTTTTGAAAGTGGGTTTTTATTATCATTTTTTTTTTTTTTTTGTGTGTGTGTGTGTGTGTTTTTTTTCCCCTCGTGTTTTGTGGTTTCGTTTCAAATGTCTAACAACAAAGAGAGAAAGAGAGAGAGAGAGATCAACTTGCGGTCACTGTTTTCCCCACACGTCCTTCCACAATTGTGTCCGGCCTGGGCCAATCCCAAGAGAGATCTGTGTCACATGACAAGCGGTCCTCATTCCAAGCATACTTGAACCATTTAAGCATTTCACCAAATGAAGCGTAGTGGTCGACAATACGGTTGGAATTTCGTCAAACGAAGTCTATATTTTGGTGTTTTCGAGCAACACAGAATGAACAGCGGGAACTGACAATATTTTCTAAATGCAGAGGTGATAAAAACGGGGTGATAGTGTTGCAGTTTTCGTGACACCAGCGGACATTCCATTCGACCAAGTGGTTGCATTCCAGAGACTGAGTATTCGAATGTTTTTCCATTGATTCGGTCAGTATTTGCGATGAATGAATCAACAAACAGAATGGAATCACCTTTAGATGTTCTCTCCAGAGCTGCATCAATGGTTCAAACAGATGAAGCTAACAGTAAGTGTTTAAATACTAGTGGAAGTGGCTAGAAAATGTGATTGTGAGGTTTCAGCCGTGCACGTGGGTTCTTGTTTGTCGACTGAATAACGGGGCGATAAAAGGGCTGTTCCACGAGAACTCGGATGAAGTGTGTTACGGCGCTTTCACTCTTATCAAGGGGCGCGTGAAGAGTTGTACAACCGAGTATGTTGACAGGAATCTTTAAGAAACATATTATTTTCCCAAGTAAGCGATAAATATCGCAACCAACTAACCAGAACAACAATAAGAGTAAACACAGGTTGCCACACGCTTGGCATGCTTAGGTAAGCCAGAATACAACTTCTGTTATGTGCATGTCTATCATGTTTGTGGTATGTCAAGAATTTGCTGAATGACCTCCTGGACGTGTTTGGCAAAGTCCAAGACGCTGTGTTCAGCTGTGACGAAGGTGAGGAATAAAGAAAAGATATGACTAATAAAAAGATAATGGTTACCCAAAATATATATCAATCAGTCCATGAGGTTTGGTAATTTTGGTGAAAAGGTGACAATCTACGGCTACAGCACAGCCACAGGTACTAACCCATTACAAAATAGAACTATGAGGACAATCCTGCTGTGTCACCCTGGGAGTTGCACGTTGAGGATATGCTGAGGTCTCAAATGGTTGAGTGTAGCCCAACGATAGCATTATAATCTCTGCAACCTTCGGTGGAAAAATGTCAATGACAAAGTACCATCAACCCGCAAAATATCTCTCCTCCCCCCTCCCCCCTCCCCGTCAAGCATTCTTGACACGAGCCTGCGCTAACTCCCATTTTAGTTTTACCTTGAATAATTCCACTCCAAAATCTCTCTCCTAGTAGTCCTACATAGGTTCTAAAATATGGAACAACATCCTTTCTGAGATGTGCATTCCTTGCACAGTTTTAGGAAGGGCTGCATTGCCAATGAATATATTTTAACCATGTATCTCCTACCTAAATCTGATCCTATTATGTATCTGGTCAAGCATCATATTGTGTGCTCCCTTTTAAACCTAATGTAGTCAAATGGATGTGAACATTGATATAAGGTTAACAAATCTTTAATGTATCTTTTTATCAACTTCAGTTTTGCATTACCGGTATTTATTTGTATTTATTGTTCTATGGCATCCATGCCTCAACGGTTGTAAACTGAATATGGATTGCTAATAAACTTGTCAACTAATTTAATGATATTAACAAAGATAGAATGTAATGCAAGACATGCATATTAATGTCCTGCCACAAAGCACAGTGCTGATGCCTGTCGATCAGGGAGGACACATGGGCATACCCCTTTCTCACAAAATTCTAAAGTTTCTCTTACAAAAATCTAAGTTTTACTTTAAAAATACAAATGTCATATTCATTTAGTGCTTCCTAAATTGGTTACAAGAATAAATTTCTATCTGCGTGTACTAAATACTGTTTTATTTCAAAAATATTAATATCCCACTTCCCTACCCAGGCAGCAGCCCGTATCTCACCAGGTGAGACTATGGTTACTATGACAATCAAGTATGCAGTTGTGGCAGAGGGGAAATGAAAATGCATGCTTTGAATTGTAAAGAAAGGATTGAAAACACTGAGCACTCAGTGTGTCGGAAGCAAAATACATGTTGTCAAACCAGGGAAATGAAAATCTCTTGCCACCTTTTCAGGCAAACTAACCAAAAGAAAAACGGAAGAAAGAAATAACCTTTATATAAAAAGAGAGATTCATTAACAGTCATACACTGCTCTCCTTCCCATTAATTATTACTGTTACTGTATGTAAAACTTTATGTGGTGATATAGACCAGCTGTTACATACCCTGTGGAGGTAACATTGGGAATATTACCTCCACAGTTAGTCTCTCTAAATATTGTAGATCATGAAAAAAATCAGTTTGGTTTCATGTAAGCAATGTTTTCTTTTCAACTTTATTTTCAATGTCATGGTACAGAACAACAGACTATTTTACTACTTCCATGGAGATGTGTGCATAGCATGTACATATACATGCAATGATTAATTTGAGAAAGAGTTAATGCTTTCCTGCTCATATCGCCCAACAGTGCACAGATGTAAATTGTTGTATGAAAATTTCATGCTAATAGAATTTTTTTTAAATTTAATTTTGCACATCGCATATAAGGCCAATCAGGATGGTATGCCCCAAGTCAGTTGCATTTCTTGGCACTGCACCTAACCTAATTGTATAAAGGAAAGCTGTTGACTTAAGTCTTATTCTGGCCAGGAAATGGTTAATTTTGCATCTATGGCAATGGTTCACAATGAATTGTGTTACAGTTAATGTTTGGATAATAGGCAGCTACTAGCATGTAACAAAGTGTCACCACTCACGCGGTAATACAAACTTACTTGATTGATAATTCCCATGGATACAATTACATATTGATGTCAAAGAAGATGATAATCTGAAGAGAGGCCAGTGGAACACTTGCACAAAGTTAAGAACATGAGCAATAGCATTGCAAATGATGTTTTTCTTTTCAGGCAGATTGTAGATGTTTGCACTCGATATGTTATAAGAAATGGCTAAAATACCGTAAAATTCAGTTACTCACAGCAGGAAGTCCAGGGAGCCTGTGGAATACTTTGACAGTGTAATATGAAACCTTGTTATATGCCTTTATTTCGTGGTACAATATGGTATGAAAATAAAAAGATAACATCAGAAACCAGCATTTCCAGAGCCTGAAGGTAAGGATGTCTTTTGACAGACATAAAACCCAAAATTGAAAAAAAAATATATAGTCATCTGTGCTTAAATGTACTAGCCTATTGTACATTCATTTTACAATTAGAGTACTATGTATTGTGATTTTTATTGTAACTCCATGCTGGAACTATGCCTTCACTGCAATGTATTTTTGGTTTGAGGTACATATAATGACATGCATATACTCTCTGAGGGAGCCTATTTGTGCCTTGTGAAGTCTTATTAATGAGTACAAAGATGCACAGTTCTTGTTTTTGGGTAGATACGCACACAATCTTACATGGGTAGGAATGGAATATGATGTTCCCGGTTACAAGAAAGCCCACTTGTCAGTAATTTTCACAACCACTCATGAATGCATGTTACCAACAAATGTGCTCTCTCGTGACAGGAAACACTGTATTTCACTCCTACTCATATGAGATTCTATTTGTTCTGGATGTTAACTGATCATTTACCACAAGAAGCACAACCTATATGCCTACTTTCAACATTGCTCAAATGCGCCATCTTTGTTTACGCTGGCTGTAGTCATATGGTATCACGTCTGACATACAATCAAATATCGCCACACACATTTGATTTTGTGTACATGTTAATGTACCATGTCATTGCTACTGGCACATCACAATTAAATTGCAACAGTGTTTCGGTCTTGCAACTAGGATGGAATATGGTTTTTTGGTTTAAACTCCCCAAAAACCATATTTACATCCCAACGTAGAATAAAATTATTTCAGGTCATATGTGATGAAATATGGAAAGTAACTACAAAATTGGTGTAATGGCTGTTGTTCTATAAATGGAAAATAATGCCATTTGTTTGTAAATAATAGCAAAGACAACAATTCAATTGAGAATCCATGTCCGCACATGTGACCTACCAAAGTTATTATAGTATCAGATGTCAAGATTTTACCTTTGTCTCATCTGGGCCAATGCATTAAAATACATCAATGAAAGCAGGAAATACAAAGTATATGTGTCACTGACTGCAAAATGATTAATTGGTTATCTGTTCAGCCTAGCAGGTTTTGTTAATGAAACAAATGCAAGTAAACAAATCTGATGCAGAAACTTTGCATTGAGTGATACAACAGCCCCTAATCAATTAGATGTGATTTGAATGACTGATAAAATTCATTATTTATTCAGATTGACATCTATTTTGGGGTATGCATGATTTCCTGAAAATTTCACTTGTCATGACGACGCTGTATATTTTACAATTTTGAAATGCCAATAGACAAGCACCTCCCCTTCCCTTTAAAAATCTTCCAAAATAAATTTGTACAGTTAGGATTTAATACTATTCCATCCATATCTGCATTTAACTGTTTTCCCCTGCATAATAACCAAACCAAAACTGCCTGGTGGTCAAATGAGGGTTTCCCCAGAGAATATTAAATCTTTTAATACTCTTGTCTTATGTTCAGGACGTTGGGTTGTGTGTTTGATCCACTGTGACCATTTGGACCTGAAAAGCAGTTTGTGACAAAACGTTGCTGTGTGGGAAGGATTTTTATAGCTTATGGTTTTAATGGAAGCTGCATGTGACTTTTAGCAGTGCTGACCAAAGGTCATAGAGCTTATAGTTTAGTTTAAACATATTTATTTATACTGGATTACCCTATAATACATGAAATGACTAATATAATGGGTTCTCCAGATATGGAGAAAACGCACAATATATATACAGTACATACAGGACATTACAAACTATGTTACCAGATCATTTGTAAATATGTAAAATATGAATGTCGTAATATACAAGTAAATCGGGGTAGTAATAACCAGTACAGAATATATGGTATAGATTGCGACACAAGGCATATAACTATTCACTCACTGTTGACAGGGGAAATAGGAAAACAAAACCAACAACAGTAATTGGAGCAGGTATATAAAAAGATAAGTACATACATGATTACGTCACCAAGATGTTATACATTATAATATTGACCAAAAAAAAAAGAAGCTTTTTCTGTTTAACCAGTAGGTCGCATTAAAGTTAAAAAACAAAACGTCTGCTTTCTGCTATATAATTTTGAACTGCATCAAATATTTGTATGTTCAGGATATCTGGTTATTCCCTGCTGCCAAAAAGGAAAATACGAAGCAGTCTTTCGTTAGCGATACGGATTATCAAGTTAGGATGAACACCCGGAGCAATGAGCGGTATAGTAGTATCGAGAAGTTTTTTTCTAAAGGGAAGATATTTAGGACAAAAGAAGAAGAAATGAGAGATATCTTCAGTGAGAAAAGAGCAGGAGCAAATAGGACTTGGAATATAGCATCATTCATGTCTGTCCATCATTCTGTCCCTCTGCCTGTACTTTTTAGTTTGTGAGCACGATAACTTAAAATAAAAGTTTTTATGTTAGCCAAATATAACTTATAGGGTGCATGAAAATCTAGGTTTCTTTCAATATAGGTGCCACTACCTACAAAATTGTGCGGTATAGGGGTCAAAATATGAAAATCTTGTGAACACTCTAGCATCTGTAATTGTTGGCAGATCTTCACTAAATTTGATGGGATTGTGGTGGAGGTCAAAGTCTAAGTTGCTATAGATACTTGGCTCCACCCATAATTTGACAGAAGTTATGAGCAAAAATATGTTTTAAGATATAAAATTCCATATCTTGAAAAGTAAGTGAATTAGACTTGCCAAATTTATAGGATTTATGTATAAACAATGTCCAAAGCTAGAATTTGATATAATAACAGTGACCTTGATATTCTGTCTCAAGGTCACTGAGGACATAAAGTTAAGGACTCACTCATTGTTGCCTTGGCACTTGCAACAATATCCATCACAGGAATTGCACAAATAAGCTATGATTACATGTGGAGCAAAGTGCCACCTGGTGGACTTTTTATACACTAAATATACATAAGCTTTTTATGTTCAGAAGTCACTTGAGGACTCGCAACTATGAAATGAAGAGGTGCAATATAGCCTCAGTGCCAGCAGAGCATTGTGGCCATGGGCCTCTTGTTAAAGCTATATGGTGCTCAGTTGCTGATAAGCTAAAAAGATGCACTAAGGGTAATCTCAAAATGTAACTTCATATCCTTGCTAAAAATAGAAGAAGGTACATTGTACAGAGTAACAAGGAGCCAATGATATTTTAGTTATTTGTAAAGAGAGCTTTCTGAATTCATTGAAGTGTTTCAGTGCCCATACTACCTTAAAATCTTCGGGGGGAGGGGGGGAGGGTGCCATGTCTGGCAAGTGTTATGTCATCATGGTCACTTCAGTGGCAACTATAGCATGACTTACCAGGCAATGCAAAAACCACTGACCAGTGCTTTCACCACCAGGTCAAGGGATGCACTGAAGATATATCCTGGTTGTTTACTTATGTATTCTACTAGGTCAAGCATGTGAAACTGTAGTGTTCGTATCAGTATAATGCTTGTACTTTTATCTATTATTTTGTCGAGAAGTTTGAAAGCTTTTTAAACAGATCAGACATTGACCTGTGTACAAAGTTTAACTGGACAGATTAGAACAGTGCAAGCATGGATGTTTGAACATTAGAGTGCTTCCAGGAATTTAAATTTGGTTTCAGTCATGTGGTCTGACAAGTCCCTGTCATGGGTTCCTCTGTCCCTTGTAGGGCCAAGTAGTTTGCCATCAAGAATAAAAGCTGCAGTATCAAGTAGTAAACAGAAATTTTACCATAAAGTTTATATTATAAAATTTTGTCTTTTACATTTGCCCTCAACTTCTTTCAATACAATGTACCAAAGTACCCTGTGTTATCTAGAATTCAGTTGTTCTGTGCTGATTTTAACCAGGGAAAAAGCCTGACTTGTCAAAATGTGGGGGTGCCAGACTGCTAGTACAAGTTTCAGGATGAAAAAAAGAAAAGTAGAATTTTGCTCTTGGTTTTGGCTATTTACTCATTCCATATGAGTCCCTGATTTTTCCGTATATTTACCTAGATTTAAGATGACAATTGCATATTTAAATTCTTCATGAAAAGAGCTTTCGTTCAAGTACCAGCATGCCTATAGTCTTGAGTCAGTGGTTCCGGCACTGCCTGGCAAGTCACCATAGTATGGAATCAGTTTACCTTTCCTGCATTTGGCTTAAGAGGTTGATGCTACTTTAGCCAAATTGGCAACAGTTATAAAATTCCTCGGGCCAGCCCATTATAATGTGTATGAATATATGTAGGAAAATGACATCTATGTCTGAAGTCTAGGTCCTTTGTATAGGTAGGCCTGTATGAATACCTATAAACAATGACCACATACCAGGTCAGCATTTTCCATGGTATCCTTTAGAGGCAGTGGCTCCACTTGAATAAGAACTGTTTCTTTTTCAAGGACTTTTGAATCTGGAATTGGGGTGTTAGCTCAGATAAACAAAACTCTTTATAGTGATTAGCAGGGAAAATGTTCAAATATTTGAGTGAGATCTGTGACAAACCAGGAAGTAGATACAGTTATGTACTTCGTGCACGTATGTCGCAGATTTGTCTGACAGTGGCTGACCCATGGGCACTGGAAGGCAACTTTGCAAGCTGATGCATCATGTTTATCTATGATGCATCTTATTTATATACATGTACAATGCATCTTGCTTATATAGGACTCATCTCTCACTTCAACCAGGCCATATTTTTCCTTACACGTCTTTTGAAGACCTTTCCTTGAAGCCATTTGGTTACATTTCTTGATGCAATAAGTTCATAATTTTAAGACTACCTGCAGGGTAAGACCACTTTTACAGGGCACGGGGGGGTCTTTTATACAGGGTACCACTGTAATGCTGTTTTGTCAAGCATGATACTCCTGAGTGGAGTGGTAAGTGTATTTACAGTCCCCACTTTTACTGAGGTGTGAACACACTTCCTAGTCTGTAATTTGTAAATGAACAGTATGTATGGACAATAGCAATTTGACATCTCGTCTATCAGCTGGGCCTCACAGTGTCAGATCACCAGGGCCAGTGCCTAAACAGCCACACAAAGTTGGTGGTCTTTCAGTGGAGTTAAAATCACATGGAACAGATGCCGCATGTGGAACTTGATCACGGCTGAAATAAAATACCAAACTTGTGGTCTCACAAAAAAAGGCTTATTGTTGCTGGAGACCTGTTTTGAGTGATCACCCAGTGGTCTCTATAAGAATATCATTTATGTTTTCATCAGAGATTAGGTAGCAGTGTCCAGGTATCATTGCATTGTTTGGGTCAGCAAGCATTAATATTTTATCAGTGCACATCAGGGAGGGGACCTGTTATGTTTTCGTGTTGCCGGTGGATCTGTCTGTCCACCTTTTCTTTGTGAACACGATATCTCAAGACTTACTGGCCATCTTAAACTCAAATTTACCTCATTTTTAACATGACACAATTTCTTCACTTGATTTTATGGTGATGACCTTGACCTCATTTTCAAGGTCACAAGAGCCATGTATGCACAGGTACAAAGATGGGCCCATCAGTCAATGCTTTGCACGGAAGTGTCTCCATATACAGTGGTACCTGCTGTATGCAACCACTGCCGTGAGCAGCCGCATTGCTTTTTGTGGTCACTATGCTTGGGCGAAGGAGTCAGTTTCTTTGTAAAATTTACCTGTGGTGACATGTCACCTGCTGTATATATATATACTATATGAAATTTGACACTTTGAATCAGGACTTTAAATGCCGCTGACAGTTTCCTAAATGAGCTCCCCATAAGCCAAATACTGTAAGTTTCGTTATTTTTGTGTGTTTCAATTTTCACAGTTTTCGTGTTTTTGATATTCCACTGTTGTTTTAATTTCACTATTTTGAGCACAATGCCTACTCAAACAATGTTAAAATACAATTTCACTGTTTTTATTTTCAGTGGTTTGTGCGATCAGAAAATAAGTGAAAATAGGAATACATGTACAGCAAAATTCAAGCAATTTACAGTAGCCAATAACTAAAACAGTGTCGTTGGGCCCATTACATTTTGGAACCTTGGGTCAGATTGCTTAATTAATTATATTGCGAACTTCAGAGACCATCAAAATACGTATATCTCTGACACCTGAAATTTCATTATTTTGATAATTGGAAATAATAGACAGGTAGAATTTTCTGAAAGACAAACATCACTTGGCTAAAGACTTAAGAGTTGCTTTAGCCAATTGGCTACAGCAGTGAGATACCTAGTATGAGGTTAGTATTATACTGTATAGCTTTATGTGGATGACTGAATGAGACAAGAATGAGGATCTCATTTGACCAGGAGTCTTAGGACAATGAATGATAAAATTTCAACCCAGTCCATGATAACTTTTGCACCATAATCTATGACTCATTTCAGTACAACCCATTTGATCAGTTTGGACTTGAATTTCCATTTGTCCAAATACTTGTATGTATATAAACATACTTGCATGTGCCTTCGGAAAGTAGGTCTTTGCGTGGGCAGCTCAATATCTCTTCACCTTTTAAAATAGGTTTTCAAGGAGCACGATTGTTGATGGTGAACTGCCATCAATGGTCTTCTGTGTGCAAGATTCAGTCCTACATCGTCAACAGAAATTTCAGTATTTTCAGAAACAGGGACTTCCTCTCGAGTCAGTTTAACCCTTTCTCTACAATTCTCATTCAAACTGATTTTCACTACAGCTGAAATAAGTCAAAAACATTGAAACAGGTAACATTTGAGCACTGACCAGTTTTGGCAGGTTTTAAGGATAAAGGGTTTACCACTTGACATGGCAGCCTATCTCCAAAGTGTTTGTTCTGTGTCTTACCACTAGATGGCACTGCTCTCAGTTCTACAGCTATGTCCTGGAGAGTATTGTGTTAACTCTAGAACCTCACACATAACTTTTCCACACAATTATTGAAGTCAGGTTCTTGTTTACATTGTGACAATCAGGAAATATTACAAGAAAAAACTCCGGCAACATAGAAATGCCCCATTTGTGGCTTTTTAGTTTGTTACCAACGTCATCAGTATCCAGGCTGTGAAAGCTTGAATAACTTCCTGGTACAATTTGATAAAAGTTGACTAAAATCTTTTTGTGAATATTGCACCAGAAACCACACGCATCAAAACAGAAAGGGAGTGGTAGGTGGAAACATATTACGAGGTAGGGATAGTTAGCAAGGCAAAAATAATGAGTGATAAAGGGTTCCAATATACATGTAACAATATGGGAACATTGTCAAGTGGTGACCTTAACACACTTACATACACAGACAGCAGCTGGCCTGATGAGTCCTATGGGGCAGTATGGCCACTGATGTGGCAAAACAGTGCCTGGTAAGGAGATCAATTAGACTTCATTAGCTAGGAATGTCCGACACTGCAAGAATGCGGCACAGCTGTTTCCAGCTTTCTCAAGATTAAGGTGAATGAGCTCATTGATCTTGACAATGTTATTTGCTATTAGGCCCTGTTTGTAACCTCGTCCTCTCAGCTGTGGATACATAGTGGTCGTCAGCAGCTCTCTAGGTCAAGATGGGCACTTTTTCATGGAATTAACCATAAAGGTTGTAATCCAGATGTATCTGCATACCACTTTTGCCCATTACATATTGCCAGAAATGATCAAGTATGCATGCCATAAATGTTGTCTTCCTTTTTACCTCAGCTGACTTGTCAGTCAGCTGAGGTTTTTTGAGGGTCCGTCGTCCGTCCGTCGTCCGTCCGTCCGTCCGTCGTCCACAATTCACATTTTCGACTTCTTCTCAAAAACCGTCAGCCAGATTCACTTCAAACTTGGTGGGGATGTGCCTTGGGTAGGTGTCTACCAAGTTTGTTCAAATGGTCACGGTCCAGTGATTTTTGGATTTTTAATGAAATTTTTTGTTCTTTTTTTTTGGGTAAATCTTAAAAAAATCTTCTTCTCCGAAACCGCTCACCCAATTGCTTTGATATCACACAGGAACACTCCCTGGGACTCCTAGTTCTTAATTTGTTCACCAGGTGGCGCTGCAATTTTTTACTAAATTTTTATGAATTTTTGTGTGTTATAGCTATTTTCGACTTCTCCAGAACCGTCACTCAGATTAAGCTGAAACATGGTTAATATGTTCCTTGTAGAGGGGTCAAACAAAGTTGTTCACTATGTGGGAATGCTGCGGATTCCTGATTTTTAACGATTTTTTCAATTCTGGTACTTGTCTGTCAATGCAGCTTTCCTATTGATTACTATGGAAGTCAATGGGCATTCTAATGCTAATTCACATTTTCTACTTCTTCTCCAAAACCGTCATCCAGAGTAACTTCAAACTTGGTGGCAATGTACCTTGGGTGGGTTTCTACCAATTTTGTTCAAATGTTCATGCTCCAGTGATTTTTGGATTTTTAATGAATTTTTTTGTTCTTTTTTTTTTGGACAAATCTTAAAAAATCGTCTCTGAAACTGTGTACCCAATTGCTTTGATATCGTACATAGACACTCCCGGGGACACCTAGTTCCCAATTTGTTCACCAGGTGGCGCTGCAATTTTTTTAGGAATTTTTTGTATGGTTTTGTTATTTTTCACTTTTCAGAACCGTCCCTCAGATTAAGCTGAAATGTGATGGATATGTTGTTGTGGAAGGGTCAAACAGTTGTTTACTAGGTGGCACTGCTTTGGATTCCTGATTTTTAAGGATTTTCAATTCGGGTACTTATCGTTCGATGCAGTTTTCCTATTGATTACTATGTAAGTCAATGGGCATTCTAATGCTAATTCACAGGACAACTGACACGAAATTTACTGTTTACTTGATAACTTGAGATCTGTTTTGAGTTAGCTACACATGTTAATTATTCTGTATGAAGGTCATGCTGAGACAGTACATGAATGACTTTGACCTCGTTTGTGGGGTCACAGTGCAACATACATGAATTTTACTCTTCATTATAACTTGAGAACTACTTGAACTTTGATGTTGCACATGTAAGTGTTCTTCTATAAAGGTCAGACTTACTCAGAACATGGTGTCCTTGATCCTTTCCCAAGTTCATAGAGCTGCAAGTGTGATGAATGTCAAGATCAGCTGAGGCACGGGCTGTTCACACAGCCCTCTTGTTTTTTTCCTCATGTAGAATAACATTTGTAACAAGTCAACAACTTGCCTTGGCACACTGGATGTGTATCTTACCTGAAATGTGTCAAGAAAACTGTTGATTCAGACACCAGAGAGTGAATATATTTAAATATCAGTGATAGCAATAGCTGCTTTATTGGAGAACCCATTGAATTTGCCAGCTTTAAATACATGGTAGACCACATATTCAGTATCATCTTCAGTTATATGCTAGAAATACATTCACTGAGGGAAAAGTTGATTTTGCCAGGTATATTCTTAACAATGACAACATTCAACAATAAAATCAATATGTCACCAATTTTGAGTTTGGAACAAGTTAGTTGAAAACTTTAAAGGTGTGAGTCTCAAAAGTTCTCTTGCTCTTGGGCCACCATAACAGAATTGAACAACAAAGTAAGTAGATCTGTGTCACTGTCAACTTTAATTTGGCTTGCCTCTGGCTCACACTACCTACTCAGGCTACTGGCAGGGACATGTTGGATCGGATGCAACAAGGATGTGTAGGAATCTTGGTGTATGCGACGTATGGCATATTATCCTAAACATTGATGTGTTACTGTCGAGGGAAACTGTTGTTGATGCGCATGCGCATTGGTGCTTTAGGGCATTTGAATGAAAACAAAGAGCGTTTGTTACCATCTGAAAACAAATAACTAAGTCAACTGAATCAGCAGAATAAGGAATGGTACGAGTCCAAACCTGTTGAAGTAAGCTAATATATTTGAATAGTTGTTGGGTGGGTACAGGTCCATTCAGGGCGCAATTTTTATTTAAAAAAGCAGTTGTCCGTAGGACAAGTAGATTTCAAAATCCACTTGTCAGAGTATAACCTGGTACAATAAACACGTTAATATTGGTATTTTTGCATCAATGATAGTGCATACACAAAGGTCTTGACGATCCATTTACCCTAATTTGCCGCTTAATGTGGCTTGCAAATTCACAAAAATATGTCAATTTTTACCACAGTTAAAGCTACAACTGTTAACAGTGAAACTGCCAAAATATTAAAAATACAAATTGAAAAATAAACTGTTTGCATAGGGTGACTTGGGATGAAAAATACAGTGTAGTTCTGGGAGCCAGTCTTTCCAGGTAAATTTAATAAAGAGTAACAGTTGTATTGGTTTTAGGATGCTCTTGCTCATTTTTGCTGATGGGATGGACTTCGACACCATTGTTTGCGTATTACCATGAATGCCATTGGTACATCGTAGTCAATTTGCATATATAGCATTGGAAAGTTCTTGGCAATAAATGGTGTTCTAAATTCAGATTCAGATGAAAAATTTCAAATTTCAAATCAGAAATCGGTCTCCTTGTTATACACATGGAGTGTGTGGACCGTCACCATCTTTCCTACCACTGTATAAAAACAGCTGCTTATTTTGGCCATGTTGTCTGATGAACAACACATCACCCAATTGGTCAATTGAGTCAGTAACATGCAAAAGTGAGTCTGTTGTGACCTCACTCCAGTAACGGGCGTAAGCCAATACACTACTGCTGGTACTTTTAATCTCGTAATAGTCAAATCAGTCATCATACAAACTGGTTCCAGTGCTGGTGCATTTAATTGTTAATTGTTTTCTTCAGCTCAGCTGAGCTTAACTTATCTTATGGTCCTTGGTCTGTTGTAACTTGTAGTCAACAATCGACTTCTTCACCAAAACTGTCAGCCAGCTGCCCTTCAAACTCGGTGGCAATGTACCTTGGGTGGGTCTCTATCAAGTTTGTTCAATTGGTCACGCTGCGGTGATTTTTGTTTTTATATGGTTTTTGTTGTTGTTCTTTTCGGGGGGGGGGGGGGCAAATCTTAAAAAAATCTTTTTCTCTGAAAAAAAAAAAACCAACTGGTTTGATATCACACAGGAACGCTCCTTGGGACTCCTTGTTCTGAATTGTTTGACCAGGTGGCGCTGTGATTTTTTCCCATTTTTTTTTTATGATTGTTTGTGTGTTATTGGTATTTTCAACGTCTTCAGAACCATCACTCAGATTAGGCTGATACTTGGTGGATATGTTCTTTGTGGAAGGGTCAAACAAAATGGTTCACTAGGTGGCAACACTGTGGATTCCTGATTTTTCATAATTTTTTTTCAAATCAGCTACCCATGGGTAAATGACCTTTCCTATTGATTACAATGTAAGTCAATGTGCAGTCTAATGCTTGTCCACAGTTTTGACTTTTTCTCTGAAACTGTCCCTCAGATTGACTTTAAACTTGGTGGTAATGTACCTTGGGTGGGTCTCTAGCAGATTTGTTCAAATGGACATGCTCCATTGATTTTTTAAGATTTTTTATTAATTCTCTTTTTGGGGCAAATCTTAAAAAAACACAAGGGTATATGTACATGTCTGCTGAGCACAAGACCGTCACAGTCCTCTTGTTTTTTTTTTTTTCCGTTTATATATATATATATATATATATATATATATATATATATATACATATATATAAATGTATATATATATATATATATATATAGTTTTCTATCTATTGATTTGTGCAATTTTCATAAGTCTGCTAAGTTGAGTTGCCACAAATATTTTAGGAAATTGACCCAATGTCTGGACCAAGTAAAACCACAAATTTAGATCAATGCAAATTTGTTCATTGATAAAAAATGAAAAATTGTAGGTGCAATATATTCCAACATTACAGAGGTCCTCTTACAAGACCTCCTGATACGAGGTTTTCCCCTCTACAGAGGCCACTTCTCTATGCAGCAAGTATGATATTTTCACTTTATTTACCTCCTCAAGAAAGGCCACCCTTCATATAACGCCTTATTTTAAGTGCACTTAGGATGGCTTTATAAGATTGGGACCACTCTATTGTGGTTATTATTATTATTTTGTTTTTCACATACCATTTGTGCATATCAAAAAAATAACCTATGGAACTTTCAGCAAAACAAAACCAGAATGTAAAGATCAGGTGTAGCATTAAATTGAAAAAAAAAAAAAGCTGCAACATTTTTTTTCTGGAAGTAATAAATTTTGTGACATTAACCATATAGGGCACTCGTGACGCTGAGGTGAGGGAGTCGGTCATACTTACTTGATTTATCAGCTGATGGCAGGGGTCCATGAGCTCAGGGGTCAGATAAGGCCCTGCTTGAATTTCAATGAAGTCATCACAACACAGTTGAACCTGTCACAAACAACCACCCAGTAACTGTCAAAGTAAATTTGATATTTTATGGCAGGGAAATGGTAGATTTTAAAGGATTTGAAGAGTGGGCCCACTCAAAAGAAAAGGTGTTATATAAAGTTGAAAGAGGGTAAAGTTTTAAAGTACATGTAAAATGAAGAGGTAGGACAGGGCCAGTCAATATAACTTGGCACATTACTTTAGGGTGGCCAGACAGGGACATATCAGGCTTTTAAAATGTTTAGCCCAAATTGACAAATAAAACAGGACTTAATCACCACGGAATTTGACTTCACATCTTATATATTTCATGCTAAAATGAATTCGTCATTTGCAAATTTCTTTAATGGCTCCAGCGGTCCCTGCCAGCCTTTTCTCTCCAGTTATGCAGGGACTGCTCTTGACACTGGCTTAGTGCTAATGTTTATTGAATTTGGCTTAAGAAATATGCAAGTGGTTAAAATATTTTTAAATGAATTCTCAAGGGGCTGTCACAGAATCTTTGTTACTTATGCCTACATTTCCAGTTTTTAGCTGCAGTTTTTTTTTAAAGTCTAGATCTGTGCTGAAATACTGTAGTTCTAGAAATTTTCACACGTGTTTAACTTCACGCAAATTAAATTTTTCTTATATTACAGAATTTTCGCGCATTTCAATTTCGTCCAACTTATTTTTCTCATTTTAATTTTACGCTTTGGTTAGTAGCGTGAAGAGCGCGAAATTAAATCAAATGCGAAAATTTTGAGAACTACAGTATGTTGTTTCTGATTTGCAAGAGTTGTTTGGCATTGATAAATGTTAATAACTTAGCTTTTGTACTTAATCTTTTTGTATCCCTTTGACAATCATCACAAAGCACATAGGTGTAGCATTATTGTTTCCCCCTTAAACTGACCAAAAATAGGTAGCAGTCAAATGTGGTCTGTTTCAATGTATTACACAACTTACAACAGTAATGACAGACAATCATTCCAGGTGAACAACTTTCCTGGCCATCATAAGCGCCCAACCCACACCAAGGAAAGTTGTTCACTCAGTTTTATTACCTTCCGCACAAAGAGTGCCGGAGGGTATTGTGGTCCCCTGCGTCGTCGGTCCATTTTGTCGACATTACCACAATATCTCAAAAAATATTCAACGTAGCAGTACCAAATTTTTATCATAGATGCACCTTATAATGGACCAGGTTCCTATCGAAAATCCGCTGCCTTTTATTATTTTTAAACTGTTTGTCAAACTTTAAAAGTGTTTATTTCAAGGCCGTCTGAGTGGCGCACCAGCCAAGGGATGACGTTACTGTAATATCTCAAAAAATTTTCACCATAGCTTTACCAAATTTTTGTCACAGAAGAACCTTATGATGGACCTGGTTCCTATGGAAAACCAGCTTCCTCTTATAATGTTCAAACTTTTACTATATTTATTTGAAGGCTGTCTGAGTAGCGTCAACCCTGACATTACCATTGTATCTCAAAAAATATTGACCGCAGCGTTACCAAATTTTTGCCAGAAATGCATCTTATGATGGACCAAGTTCCCTTTAAAACGAGCATCCTTTTTGTATTTATAAACTATTTATGAAACTTTAAAGCATTTATTTCAAGGCCATCTGAGTGGCATATAAGGGGACAACGTTACCATAATGTCTCGTCAAGGATTCATTGCAGCTTCAATAAATTTTTATCAGAGATGCACATTTATAATCGGCCAAGTTCCTGTTGAAAACCAGCTTCCTCTTATTATTTTTAAACTTGTCATGAAACTTTAGAAGTACTTATTTGAAGGCCATCTGAGTGGCACACAAGTGGAAAATGTTACCATAATATCTCAAGAAAGGTTCATCACAGCTTCATCAAATTTTTGGTGTAGTTACACCATAATATGGCACCTGTGAAGTCTCAAAAAAGAAAAAGAAACAAATTGCAGAATTGAGGAAAAAAAGATTGTGGGCGCCGAGGGTAAACAATCTCTGAAAGCTATTTTTGCTATGAAAAATGGATTGATATTACATTTGTAAATATTATTACATGCTCATGTGGCAAAATAGTGCAGCGGTAAATTCTGACGTCAAAACCGCTGTGGTTTTAATGACATGTATTATAGGTCAACCCATTCCTGTAGTTTGTGTTCCCATTGGGTGATTTGTCCTTGAAACTAAGTACCCTCTTATTTATTTATTTTATTTTGTTTATTTGTTTTATTTTATTTTATTTTTTTTTTTTTGGTTAAATTTTATTTTTTCAAATTGCTGTGATAGAGCACGAAAGTTTTGCTTTGCCGTTGACAATGGCCAGCGTTTGGCCTGATGTTTGATTCATCAATATATATATGCCTTTTATCAGGTTTTATGGTAAAAAAATGGCCAGACCACAGATGGCTGTCTCTGCCCCTGGCTTTGGTTTCCCTACAGCATCTGACATAATCAGTGGCTGGGTTCTTGTTTGAGAAACCGGGAAGCCTTTGAGGTTTGAGGTTACTTGAACAAAGTGGAGTACTATTTCTCAGGGTTGAGGTTATCACGGGCTCATCAGCCTGCCTGCAGACAGTGTGGTCAGAGGGCACAGGGTTTTCTGATTGGGAGCACGTGCTCCTGATTTTACAAACAACATAAAAACCTGCCTGATTCAATCATGAAAAAAAAAAAAGACAGAGAGAGGGGCTAGTTTGGTCCCCAAGTTTCTGGCCAAGGTTGTGGGTATGTTTGGTTTGAGGCCAAGACAAGGCTGTGGAGTGAACGATAATCAAGCAGTGGGGCGTGTTGTAATGAAGGGTCATCTCTGAGGTGAATGAACACATTGTGGTCTGGAATGTAGAGTATTGTGCAGCCAGCTTCGCAACCACAGACATATACTCCACCCGTGACTGCTGGGATAGTATATCTGGTGATAACATTCACAATAGTCACTTTTTGGTGGGCGAGATCTAGAGTTTAGACCCAGCTGATGCTGAATTCTGAAGGCCTTCCAGTGCATGGAGTGCACAGAAGTCTAGTACCAAACGTACGCTCACTGACAGATATGAATGGTAAGTGGGCTGCTGTTCCTTTTTATCGTACAGAAACATTTAGTCAGGGTTTTCAATTGTTCGATTTTTTGCCTCCGGAAAATTTTAACGATTTTGTACACTGTCTGGGGTTGTTTTTAATTGTTCAGCCCTCCACATCCCCCAAAGAACAAAAAAATCGAAAAACAAACATACATGCACCAGTCCAACTGCCATCAGTTATAAAAAAAACCCAGGATTTAGTTGCATGATGCAGGTTCCCGGTGCTAGTGACATCCCTTTAAAGCTTGGAACAAGACCTGTGTATTTCATATGCAAAAATTAAGTTCCAGTGAGGCCAGACAACCTAATGAAGTATGTACATGTAATGACCAGAATCTGACCAAATACTGCATTTCAATGTGTCTGTCACAGCATATAAAAGATCCCCAACAGGGATAATGACGCTCCCATCAGCTTGATTAATTAGCATGTTAACATGAGGAAACAGAGCAAAGACATTATCTATAGCCTTCTTGGCCTTTAAAGTACTTGGCGTAAGACTTTGTGCAATTTTAAAGCGTGCTGAAACGGTCATGCGATAACCTATACTTGTGCTCACAAATTCCAGTTTTACAACTAGAAATACATTTGCTGAAGCAAAAGTAGATTTTGCCAGGTATGTTCTCATGAATGACAACATTCAACAATAAGTGAATCTCATCGGCAGTATAAGGGGTGTAATGAACGTAAACCTGTCGAAATAAGCCAAAACATGTATATATTTGAACAGTTGTTGGGTGGATACAGGTCCATTTCTAGCAAGCAGAACACACAGTAAGACCAGACAATGGTAAGTCAAAATGCCTGCTTACAAGCCATTGCCATTGATACGTCCAGAGTGGGAGAAATTGCTCACTTTAGCTATTAGCTAGACATTTATGTACAGGCCTGCACTACACTTGATCATGTAAACTGGGCACCGATAAAATATTAGGTGAACAACAATGGCAGCCATTCAAGTGAACAGAAGGATTGCCATGTTGTAAAAATATGGGAAATTCAGTATGATAACCACAATGTTACGTTGTGTTTGTATATTTAGTATTGCCGTTGTGTTTGTATATTTAGTATTGCCGTCAATGTGGCGGCTCCAGTAGCTATTACTTTCTAGTGGGAATGGGACAAAAATAACAATTAGGGCAATTCATGAAAACACAATTCACAACAAATCTTGGTCCACCAGGAGTATTTCACCATGTCACATGACCTGGCGAAATAATGAAAATACAAGGGTTATGTGTTGGGACTGATCTGGACCTTAGTTGGCCTTTGAAGTACTCGGCGCAAGACGTGTACAGTCTAAAAGCATGCTGGAACCATCATTTTCACCTATGCTTGTGGGCTGGTGCAAATTTCAATTTTACACTAAAAGGCAAGGGCTCTGTATAGAGATTGACCTTAACCTGCAAAATCTTACCCCAAATTGGAAAACAACAGCAAAAAAATCAGCCATGGCCTTCAGTTATCTATATAGAAATCAATGAGCCATTTTACAATTTTCAGTGGCCAGATGAAAGGGCCATTAACATTTGGCAATTGGCTATGGTGTCCCAACATGTGTAAGGATTAAAATTGTGGCTCAGCTGACCCCACATGGACAGACTGAAGTGGTCCTGAGAACTATGATATTAACATCACCTCTGTTTCTGACCATGATCACTGTTGCTAACGTGCATATTGCCTTGTCGATAGTTAAAAAAATACACTAAAATCGAGCAGCACCTGGTGAACAAATTAAGGTCTATGGGTCCCCACAAGTGTTGCTATGCAATTCAAAGCTATTGGCTGGGAAATTTTTCAATAGATTTAACATTTTGCCACAAATTCAACAACAAAATTTATTAAAAATTCAAAATTCATTGGACCATGACCATTTGAACAAACCTGATAAAAACTCACCCAAGGTACATCCCCACCAAGTTTCAAATGAATCTGGTTGATGGTTTTGGAGAAGAAGTAAAAAATGTGAATTTCCATTGCAATCCCCATTCACTTAATAGAATGCATGCATCAACCAGAAAGCACCCAAATTGAAAAAAAAAGTCGTTAAAAATCAGGCATCAAGAACAAGTTAAGAACTAGGAGTCCCCAGGAGTGTTCCTGTTGGGTGAGTGGTTTTGGAGAAGATAGTTTTTCAAGAATTGGCAGAGACCCACCGAAGGTACATTGTAATCAAGTTTGAAGTGAATCTGCCAAGTGGTTTTGGAAAAGAAGTCGAAAATGAGAATTGTGGACGCCAAGGGACAGACGTCTCTAGTATGATACACTTATGTAGAAAAACATTACCCATATTCATAAAGATCAAATCCAACAATGACAGCAAAGAGATTCCAGAGTTACCAAAGCATCAACACTCATCTTCCAATACCAATGCGAAGAAACAAATTTCACTTCTGACTTGAGACAGGCAGTCACCCACAAAAGGGATCTGGTGGTTTTAAACCCATCCTCTCAACCTTTGAAATATTCTTCATTAATACAGACTACAGTGTTTCCAATATGTATAGACCCAACCACTCAAAATCCAAATTTTATTACTTCTGCAAAAAATAAAAGGAGAATTGACAGGCCTATAACTATTTTGGTTCTTCGGACTAGTTCATCAGCTGACTTTATAGCAAAAGTAGAAAGTAGTCCCACATCGTTTATGTGATACCTATGAATCTGGAACATTATCTAATTAATAAGTGGAGTGATTGAATCACTGTTATTTATAGAGTATCAAATGCCTGGATGGACAACGGATGCCTAACCAGCACATAACCTCAGCTGACTGACAATCCAGCTGAGCTAATAAGTGGGCAATCCATTCCCACCACCTGCAAGTGTGGAAAGCTTGGAGATGACACATAAGCATTGGAAAAGATATTTATACCATGTTGCTTTCATCCATTTATTGTGGATGCTAAGCAGGACTCTACATTAAGGCAAGCCTTACTGTCCAGGACAAGTAAATTTTCGGACATAACATGTGAAATTGTAAAGAAAAGGGTCCTGTGGGACAAGTGACAAAAGACCTATAAAGCCCATCTGTCGAGCTATACTTTTGGGTGACAACTGAGCACTGCACTCATTCAATGTGAGCACATAATCAGATAATCACCCATAACATTTTATGTCTAAAGTTATACCAAATAATTTTCTTTTTTGCAATCTTCCATTATGTTGACTCTGCTGGGAGGATTCTAACATAGGCCAAAACCGTAAGATATATCCTTTTTGCTGAAAATTCTTTGAATTTCACCTGCATGGCTTTATTCTCACAAAATACTAAATTATCATTTACTGCAACAATTGCACCCACCCAAGACACATTTTTTCTGTACCCAAATTCTTGTTGTCCAACTGCTTTCCTGATAAAGAACTATTTTAAGAAATAAGCACAAAAAAACAAGTAAAAAACCTCTCCTTAAAAAAATTTTTTCAGCCATTTTTATTGCTTAAAATTATCCCTGTTGAATTATTTTGGTCAAATATGGCTCTCCAAAAATGTTTACATCAGACTCGGTGAAGCTTGGTTGATGACAAAGTGGCTTAATGGGCCGTCCGCTTGCTATCACAAAGCATAGCATGCAATAAATACTTGTTGCACAGATGAACGTGAATAGTGTGCTGGTCCTGCAGTCAGGCGTGTATGTCTCCATTGTTGTAAAATCCAGAGCTGAAAAAATCTGGGTTAAATTCCTGTGTTAAATTCCTTCCATTGGTTCAAGAAGCTACCTTTTTTTCTTCTTTTTTAATGTCATGTTGTGTCAACAGTTAAAATATTTTCCTTGTTGACTTTTGATAAGGATATAAATAGTTGAAGTTTCTAGTACAAGTTTTATGTGCACTTTTTTGAAGGTTGGACATCTTGTAAATGTTTATCACACAGGAATCTGCAGAGCCAATATTTAATGAAAAGTAAAATAAACAATTATTTTTTTGTCTGTGTGTGTTAAAAATTGTTGAAGAGAACTTAAGTTGCAAGTGACATTCCATTTCCAAATACATGTACCAGTTCAGTAGTGTGTGAACGGCAGGTGAGCAATAGTTTGTAATTGAACCTCGAAAAAAAAAATCAGGTGCATATGACTATTCAGCAACAAGTCTGTTGCCTGCTGATGGTGTTTTGACAAAAAAACAAACAAACAAAAAAAACCTGTGTATTGATCCAGAAACTAGTGGGGTATATATATATATATATATATATATATATATATATATATATATGATCTCCAATAAGTTAATATTACTTAAGCATATTATATTGGTCAAAGAAACATAGGTGGACATCCACAAAAAGATACACGTACGCCAGGAAACGTCAAAGTGTTTTGCATATCCAGGTCATTTATATATTTTGCAACATTTTTACTTGCACATGTATTCTCAAAGTAGTTGGAAGAATTGGTGCATATTTTGATTGTTTAAAAGTTGAGTATGCATATGTATTTTGCTTGAGTCCATCTTACTTCAAAAAGCAAACAAAAAACCAACCCACCCACCCCAAGGAAAGGTATTGTGTGTTATAATGAAGTTGTGCATGTATAGTAAATTGTTTTGAAAGTATGTTGCATTAATGTCATGTACATGTAGTATGCATCAATATTATTCCAAAGTACTTGCAGATAATGCGAGGTATATATTAACTTGATATTGCTAAAAGTTTGTAATATTTTTGCATGTCTGGATCATTTATCTGGCATGTTTATGAAAAAAAAAATAAGGAAAGAAAACACTTGTATTTTATGTGTCCTGACAATTTCTTAAAATTGTGTGATTTATTCTACTTATGCACAATTACATTTCCCTTCAAATATTTTATATTTAGCCATGATATTAAAATGCATGTAGATTATTTGTGAAAACAGAGGCTTTATGCGGTCATTATAGCTGTGAGTTTCAGTGAAAAATGTGGAAAGATGTCCATTGATGCTGTCTATACCACTTTGATTTAGTGAAATTAATAACCAGTATGGTGTTGGACCAGCACAAAATGATTGGTAATTATCATGGTTAAAGTTACGAATGGCATTTATGGGCAGCCTCGAGGGGGAAAAAACCAGCATGTTTACATATGGTAAAAGTTCACAGTACATAGCAGACAGACAGTTACTGCAGCATCACAGGTCAGCGATCATTTTTCAGTGGTCACAGGCATGAGTTTGCGTGACAGAAAATTAACTCATCCCAGAAAACATAGGAAAATACCTGTGGCAGTGGTAAGAGCCTTTCTTGCTGAGTCATGCCACAGCTGTCACGCGCAGCTGTAGCAGGACCTTGCTAAACAAGACAGAAACCAGCTGACCTTGCGCGAGACACCTTGGTACCTGAAGGAAAATACTTATGATGATGAATTTGAATGCCCTGCTCTCGTAATTATTCAGTTAAATGTGTGGGATAAAAGACATTACAGGTGTGAAAAGAGTTAAATGTAAGGTAGCTCCAGGCTTGAGTGACGTGGTCTAGGACATTTAGCTTACAAACTGAGGTCTGTGTTCATGCTGCCCCCTGTTAAATGAGCTTGTTGAGTGAGCCATAAATACATACCGCTGTTTCATAATTTATGGTTGGTCATCCATTATTAATTGTAAGCTTGATGAAAGTTTAGTTTGCTTGGGTTTATGTGACTCAAAGTTAAAGTTATTTAAGTGCTGCTGTATTTTAACCCTCAAAGCGCTGATGTAAGACTGAGTCAACATCTTGTCTCAAGGCGCTTTGCTGGCAATGCGTGCAAAGTGCCCCGAGGAAAGTTGTTGCCTAAGACTTATTTTTTGCTTTAGATGAGGCTTGCTGGTATTTGAATGAAAGGTATCTTCATGAGGAATTTGAATCTTTTAACCATATACATTATATGTTTAATGGTAATGAGAAAACAACTATAGCTGTGAATAGCACTTTAAGGGTTAAAAAAGAAATTTAAGAAGGAGCTGAAGATGTAGTCAACAGCTTTCCTCAGCATCAAACTCACACCAAGGAAAGCTTTTGACCTCATACATTATATCTTGATAGATCTCTTCTTCAGTGCTCTTACAAGTGCTTTTTTGTTACTGTTTAAATTTGGCAAAAAACATTGAAGCAAATAGCATTTGATTGCCAGAAGGTTGTGGGCAGGTTAAGAGGGACAAGTGAACTGACTCTGTGCTTGTAAAAAAAATTCTTTTCGCATGAAAATTATTCAAGGAATTTTATGTGAGAATTGTATGATAAAATTATCACTGAAGAGAGCTTTAATTCAAGTACCAGCATGCCTGGTGTAATCGCAGTGGTGTTTGCATTGCCAGGCAAGTGACGTCGCAGCCACCAAAGATCAGCTGATATGTGACTCACCAGGCAAGGCAAGAACCAGCAACCAGCTGAGGTCTCCGCCTTTACTGTATACTATTCTGCTTAGTGGAGGTACATGTATCTGTTAGAAACCTTATTATAACAGTTTTAAACGTGGTACAGGATGTGCACAGAGTAGGTATTTATGTGTTTCTTCAGCTTGAAAATATTCAGCTTTCTGCTCTCAGATAAACAAGTGAAAAGGCTGAACTTGTCTTGCATTAGCAGAAAGCAAATCTCAAAGTAAGTAACCCTGAAAGAATGCATTCCTGGCCCAGGAATTCTGGTATTACAATGACTAATTAATGTACCATCTTGTCACCAGAGGGCTCTCCTCTTAGCTAAAGGAACAGTAAGTTGTGTGGTTTGAGAGCACAGTGACTGGGACATTGTATCTGTGTGTCCCTGAAGATTGAATGCACAAAATGCCTGTTACACCTGATGACCTTTTTGATCAAGTGGGATGGGAGGGGGAGCAGAACAGCAGTCCCTATTTCTAAAAATATACATTGAAAGACAATCCAATGAGATCCCACCTGTTTGGAAAAGATCACCTTTTCAGGATACTTACCTTAGCACTTTTCATTTGATCATACTTTCTATGAAAGAACACCTGTCATGCGAGATCACAATTTGGTGACCCTTAGAGAGGTGTCACAGTATGTCACCAGTCTTCATATTGATGAATAATTTCTGCAAATATTTAGCTTATTTACACTATAAGTTACATTCCAAAGTCCCAAAAAACTATGTATATACATACATGTATGTGTGTGTGTGTATAACTAAGAACTAAGATCCTATTGTAATTTTAAAACTAGTTTAAAAAAGGTAGAGTGTCTAAATTTGAACTATTCTATAGGGAAAAGGAAAAACTTGACAAAACTTCACTAAACATGGAATCATTGCCTACGACCTTAAAGTTGAAATGGGGCATTACAATGTAACATAAGTTGAAAACAGAATTTGCAGCTTTGGCCAAGGTTCACAGGTAGAGGCTGAAACACACCTTCCGCTGCATTGTGAGAAATATAATAGTCCAAGAACTATTCTACTGCACAGATTAGAACACTATAATGCAACAATACTATAAGAAGATGATAAATTCAAATTGCTTATGTCAGGACTTGATGGAGACCACTGTGTCATAAGACAGGTCATAAACTATGGCGACTGGTCTTTTGCGACATGCAAACAGAACTGACAGCTGATGTTGAGTGCTAGTTGATGGACAATATTGTATCATGCCTGTATTTATATGTTTTATATAATGTGTGTGTGTGTGTGTGTGTGTGTGTGTGTGTGTGTGTGTACAAACTTAGTAATTATGTTTGGTTTGACAGGTATTCTTCTTTCATAGTGAAGCTCTACATTTATAAGCAAAACTTCATGAATTTAACTAATTCATCATATGCAACCTTCATATTTATTAATTATTATGTGGGTTGTCTTTGCTGAATATTCAGCTTAGACAAGGAGCCACTCCTGAAAGAGACATGTATGGGTATTGGCTCCGAAACATGTTCCGGGTAGTTACCTGCCATATGGACAATAGTGCTTCCATATGTATATAGGTTAGACAGTGACAGGTTAGCTTATGGAGAGGAAAGAGTTCTGACTGCGGGATAGAGTAATGACTACTAGGAAGTGGTTCTGGACAAAAAGACACAAATACAAATACACTTATATTTATATATATTTATTTATACCTTTTGTATGAATCCACTTATTTATTTTTGTAACATGCTGAACGTATTCACTGAAAGTTCAAAATAGATTTGTATTTTCCACTTATTTAAAAACCCACCAGTACTTTTGGACCTGTGTCTACTCTTGGGGCAACCTTCTCCCCATAGCTCTATCTTTCAGTCTGCAGGGGTGCTTGGCAGGTCCAGCTAGTGCTGCCACTTAATTCATAGCCTGGGGGTGACATCAGTGTCTGATACACAATTCCTATTTTGGGGCCCACCACTGCCTACAACTGGTAACTGTGTGGATTCTGCACCCAATGGTTTGTAAATGAGGATAGTATTGAGATGATCTTGGGGGGAGGGGTTATAATATATGACACCGAAAGTATACATTTTGCAAATATTTCAGAGCATCAGTAATGATATGATATATGCTATGGCCACAATTCACTTTCATATCCAAATCAAATATATCTCTGTACGTCTGTCCCGCAATGCATTGCGCCATATTCAAAATGATGCTCACCATTTTGCCGGCTCAAGGTATCGTGCTGCATTAGGATATGTAACTAAGGATGACAACTGCTTCAGACATAGCGGAGCAGGCAGATAAAAGGTAAGATAGTAAGTAATGTTCTAAAGTACCTTAATGACTATGTGCCCTGGTAACTTGGAGAATGGATGCTGGAATCTACCGAAATATTAACAATAATGATCACCCATGAGGTCTATGGATCACCGAACAACTGGGGTTATGCTATAGCCTGTTTCACTGAACAACTGTGGCTGTGCAGCTGTGCGGTTTCTCCAGTCCCAGTTAACCCTCCAGACAAGCTGAAAAAAAATTGTTGTGTTTCAGTTGACTGCTGCAGAATAACAGCACACCACGGCCACTCTCCTGATTCTTTCAACTGGGGCTATGCTGTGTCACCCAACAACTGTGGCCATGCAGTTTTCTCAACCCTAGTTAACCCTCTCGACAAGTTGAAAAAAATGCTGTGTTTGAGTTGTCTTTACTGCAAAATAACGGCGCACGTCTGCCACTTTCTCGGTAACATCTTTCAGCCAGGGTTGATTAATTTTTATTATCGAAGGGCGGCTTGAAAATTTTTTTTTTTTTTAATGTTTTATAAACTTTATCTAGGGTCAGGTTACCAGAACCACGATTATATTTTTGTTAGGCCTTGGGTAACTTGGACATTTACTGAAACATGTTTAAAATGAATGCTCATTCCCCTTTTACTCATTACTTCATTTGATGGTAGGTAAATTTGTTACCTGGGTACAGCAGGAGGCGCTTGTTGTTTATAAATTTAAGGATGGACTATATTTTGGGCAAGGACAAAGGTTCCAACAACATGTGGCATCGGTGAAATGAGATACATTCAGGCAAGATATACATGTAGTGTAATCATATCATATATATTCCTAAAATGTAATATTAGTCAATAATTTCAAGTAGATATCAATAACCAAAACAACATCTTAGGGCAAATATAGTTCCAGCATGATCATGGTAATAGTGCCCCAAATTTTTATTTTCAATTTAGTCTTTTTAAAAAGGAAAAAGCCGATGAACGAGAATTGTAGACAAGCCCCATTAGAATATGATACCCCAAGTCAACAGCTTTCCCAAGGGTAGATTGGCCCCTTTTTGCCCCCAACCTGTCCTTGGGAAATTCAACAAGTGGGCAAGGGGGGAGATGCTTAGGATAGCAGGGCTAGTTGAAAGGGGTAATAAAATGTGAGCTCAGTCATGGATGTACAGTGGTCCCTGGTTTGAGAGAGCACTCCAGTGAGAGACCAGCTGTCTTAAAAGACCATCTTTTCATGTTTATAGGTTCTATGAGCCACTACCTGTGAAGAGAGACTACAATTTGGTAATCTCTTAGTGTAGACTTTTCAAGACAGGTTTCACAGTGACATGAACTGCAGCATATGAATATGAATCACTGAATATGGAGGTCCATGCTTTGAAAGCCTGCACCCCCTGCCACTTGGTAAGACCACTAATTGGGACATTTCACTTGAAACTGTCTACAGTGCTGACACTTGTTGCAGTAGAACCTGCTACTTAAGACTGCCCCTACCGCCATTAAAATTGAAAGTGGTCTTAATTTGCAGGTAGTTTTTAAGTGCAGGTAATTCCACATTAAAAAAGCATACTGACAGAATATCTTAAACAGACTGTCTTAACAGAAGGTGATCATGCAAGCACGTAGCACTGTACGACCGTTTTTATGATAATTACAGTCGAGTCTCTGCAGCAGTTTCTGTACATGTGTTCCTATCTTATAACTGTTATGGCGTAAGTTAAGGAAATTTTTTTTATAACTTCACAAAATTATAATAATAATTATATATATATATATATATATATATATATATATATATATATATATATATATATATATATATATATATATATATATATATATATATCACATACATATAGATATGTATGTTGCCACTTTTATATTGCAAGACAGTTGTGTGGACCACAGAAGGTGTAGAAAAGAATGTTTTGATATGTGACAGATAACAGACGGTACAATAAGCCAAATGGACCTTAAATAGCACGGACCCATGAGAATAACAATCCCTGGTGTTATAAATGATATCATTGTAAAGCCCAGTAGGACTTGGCCCTGGTTCAACTATTTAACTATCTGGTTTTGTCAAGCGACCGGTGAATCATATACCTACATTTCATATACCAGACAACATCAGGTAGACATCTTAAATGCTTTCTAAAGACAGTACACAGGCTGTTTGGCTCGATATCAAACATTTCAATCTAGGAGCTATGATAATTGTCAACCCGGTGTAGGTTCTTGAATGGACAGACACAGACATTAGGGAACAATCGGCCTGGGACAATTTGGCCAAACACCAGGTAACTACCATGTCGGCTTCAGATGCTATGATAATTGAAGAAACGATCATAGAGGGGAAGCTGCCCGGCACTGAGGCCGACTGTCTTTAATTGGGTGTCTTCTACTCATTCACACCTGTTACATTTTATATGCACATATCTGCGTATGGTGGGGCTTGCTGAGACTCTTTCTACAGGTGGACATGTTAAGCAGCAAGGCTTGGATTACCTTTCTTTTATTTTGGTGTATCACCGGTTGATTTCTTGTGACACTTATCCTTAGTTTTGTGAATTGGAAAAAAGATGAGTCTGTCCTGCCCATCGTCACCATGTATTGGTAAGTGGCCTCTTCTTGAACTTCAAAAGATCCTTCCATTGTTATGATTTGCCATGTTGTTTGGAGGAAGACTATCAGGTTTTCATTCAGCTCCAACCTGATGCAGATCTCAAGTTCGTATGTTTTGAAAATTGTCTGTTACCATTTTCAAACAAGGCAACAAAGAAGCTGAACATACATGTATGTATGTATGTATGTATGTATATGTATATGTATATATGTGTGTGTGTGTGTGTATATATATATATATATATTTATATATATATATATATATATATATATATATATATATATATATATATATATATATATATACATGCACATACATACATATTGATGGGGGCATTGAAAATTGTGGCATGTGATGTAATGAAGTAACATTCAAACTTTTTATGTTTGTTGTTGTTTTACCCTCCAGCACATAAAGTGCCTGAGGGTATTGTCATCCACTGCGTGGTCCATCTTGTCAAAATTACTGCAATATCTCAAAAATTATTCATTGTAGCTGTACCAAATTTTTGTCACAGAGAACCTAATGATGGACCAGGCCCTATTGAAACGCAGCTCTGATTATTTTTAAACCTTTTTATGAAACTTTTATTGTATTTATTTGAAGGCCGTCTGAGTGGTGTCAACCCTGATGATGCTACTGCAATATCTGAAATGATATTGAAAGCAGCTTTACCAAATTTTTATCAGATATGTAACTTATGATGGACCAGGTTCCTGTATTAAGCCAGCCTCTTCTGATTGTTTTTTACCATTTTATGAAACTTTTAATGTATTTATTTGAAAGGCGGCTGAGTGGCGTCAACCCTGATGATGTTACCACGATGTCTCAAAAAAATATTGATTGCAGCTTTACCAACTTTTTATCAGAGATGTATCTTATGATGGACAAGGTTTTCAAAACCAGTTTCCTCTGAAGTTTTTTTAAGTTTTTATGAAGCTTTTAATATATTCATGTGAAGTCAGTCTGAGTTTCGGCAACCCTGACGATGTTACCACTGTATCTCAAAAAATATTGACCACAGCTTCACCAAATTTTTATCAAATATGCATCTTATGAAGGATCATGTTCCTATTTAAAACCAGCATCCTCTTTGTGTTTATATACTTTTTATGAAACTTTAAAGTATATATCTTCAGGGCCATCTGAGTGGTGCACAAGGGGACAATATTACAATAATATCTCAACAAGGATCCAACACAGCTTCACCAATTTTTTTTCAGAGGTGCATATTATAGTGGACCACATTCCTATTGAAAACCAGCTTCCTCTTATTATATTTAAACTTGTTAATAAACTTTTGAAGTATTTATTTGATGGCCTTCTGAGTGACACACAGTACAGTGGTCTGTGTCACCAGAACTTGCCCCAAGAACACATCCAAAAGTGCTCTTAATTTCCAATGCAACAATATGGAAATTGTACTGAAAATATTCTAATGTGAAGTCCCAAAAAAGGAAGAAAGATTGTGCATGCTGACGGTAATCTGATCTCTGAACGCTATATTTTGGGGAAGAAATTCCAAAACCATTTTCACTTCCCTTTCTGAGAAAAATTCCAAAACCTCTGTGCTAAAAGGAAATGTGATGTAAAACAAATGTTTTTATTTTCAATACATATGTACACATACATACATACATACATACATACATACATACATACATACATACATACATACATACATACATACATACATACATACATACATACATACATACATACACTCTCTCTATATATATATAAGCAGGCACAATACTTGGCTAAGAAATTGAGGAATGAGATATATTTTCTCAGAAACTGTAAAAAAAAAACTGAAAGCATTCTATGTGATTTGCCACAGTGAAAGTACCTGCTGTGCAACAGAGAGGGTCTTAAGAAAACACACTATGCAGGACATAAATTGAAGAATGCCACATACCCCCCCCCCCTCCCCAATGAAAAAAATTGAATGTACATACAGTGTACACTCTAAATGATTTCATTCTGTGACATTGGTTGTCCGGTTATACAAAGATGTATATCTAAATGCTGAGCTTGCCATGGTTAAATAAAAAGCCATGAAGTTTTGACTTCACAAAAAAATCTGAAATTAATCAGTTATTTTGTGTGTAATGTCAGAGTGTATGTAAATTAGTTCATTATTATCAGGGTAAAAAGTGATGGTTAAAGCTGATTTAATGACATCTGAAAATTTCACTCTGTCATACATATCTTAGGTGCTAAGAATTAGTACACTAAATGCTGATTTGAGATGGGAATGCAGATTTTACCATACTGTGAACCCAGTTTACAAAAACCACCCATAAAGGACAGGGGGTGTGTGTGTGTGGGGGGGGGGGGGGAATTGGTGCAACTTGATTGCCCATATAATCTTACTGGAATCCGCGCTAGCCAATTGCCTATGTAATCTAGCATTGTATAGGACTTTTATTGTTCCAGAGGGGGGACAGTCGTAAAGCATGGTAGGATTTTTCTCTATGATAAATATAAAAAGCTGACAGTAATATTCCATAGGGGTAATGACATGCAAGCTTGCAAGTGAGTAAAAATGCAGAGGTTTTGACATTTTCCACCTACAATAATAAAGACACCCCAACATGCCATTTTACACTACCTTAGTTTGTGTGTATCTTGAGATTGTAGAAAAGAGTTCTATTTTCTAATGGTTTGTATTTTCAGATTTTGCAAAATATGGAAAAATATTCACCTGATATGAGTTTCTCGTGTTTTGTATCAACAAATTTCGTAACTGAAACTAGTATACTAAATTATTTGAGCTGTTGAACTGTACCTTGCATCCATATATGTCTCTGTTTGGTGTCCATCTCCTGAAAAATTATGAGTGACCAAAGGGGTCTTCCACTATAGAAAAGAATGTTACATACTTAATAATTTGATTGATACACATAATGATGAGATGAAAAGGAATTTTGATATCAAAATTTCTGAAGAGGACTCGTCTATTCCACTTTTGTTCTGGATACCCAAATTACATAAAGACCCTTTTAAATCTAGATTCATAGCGGGTGCTTCAAAATGTACAACAAAACAATTATCAAAAGAAGTAACATTGTGTTTGACTGCAATTAGGAATCATTTTCGTAAATACTGTAATGCTATTTCTAGAAACTGTGAAATAAATTGTTTTTGGAGCATTAGCAATTCTTCCGAGTTTGTATCTAAAATCAAAGATGTAAAAGCAAAAAATATCAAATGTTTTGATTTTTCTACACTGTACACAAATCTACCCATAGATGAAGTCAAAAGTTTACTTTCAGAATGAATAAGCAAAATGTTTAAACATAATGGTAAACCATACATGAATATTAATTCATATACAAAGAAAGCATATTGGTCACACAATAAATATTCAAAAAGTAACGTTAAATCTTACACTGTTGAAACTTTGATAGATGCTAAAAAATTTCTTTTGGATAATACTTTTGTTCAATGCGGACCATTGGTTTTTCAACAAATAAAAGGCATTCCTATGGGTAGCAACTGCTCCCCTTTACTGGCAGAGTTTTATTTAACCTGGCTTGAATTTAAGTATATGGATAAACTGATGAAAAAGGACTTTCAAATGGCTACAAAATTATCAAACAATGCAAGATATAGAGAATAGCCATCCGCAAGTATTGAAGTGCATCTATGATGGGATGTACACGCTTGCAGGTAAATAAACATTGCAGGGCAGCGAGAAGCTGATGAAGGTTGGCTTGCATTGCACGCAGCTTGAATTGACAATGGTGGCAAAGTTTGTTCAAGTATGTGTCGTGTGCCCAGCAACAGCATGCTAGGTGTGTGCTGTTTATTGATATGCTCACATCAGTAAGAAATATTAAGATATATAAATTTTGGTGATGGAGCCAAAATTTGTCCTTATGTTGTTCAGTGATGAAGGACGGTATGATACGTTGAGAGATTTTATTTTTTAATCTCAATCATTTGCTTGCAATTAAGTTAGTAAGTACATAATGTATCGACCATTTATGATTGCATTGACTGAATTTTAGGTACTTGCACTTGGGTTTTTTACCTCCATTTTGTGTTTTTTTTTTGTTTTATATGGCATATGGCATCAAGTGTACTTTACCAGATGCTTAACAAGTGCTGATTCCATAGGGCTTGGTTGTTTTTTTTTTTGTTTTTTTTTTATTGTTTTGGTTTTTGTTTTTGTCTCGCCAGCATAAGCTGTTGGCGAGACTAAGCACTCACTTTCCAACTGCACGTCCTTCCATCAACAAAAAACTTTGGAGTGGCATTATTTCACAAACTAGACTAGGAAGGGATTTCATACTTGGGTAAATGATTCATGGTAATAATCACTACAGATTTGTACCATCACTGTCACACTTTATTGGTCGCATCATGCTTGAATGCGCATTGCAGAAAAACTTCAGAGGGGCATTATCTCATAGACTAGATAAGGTAGGGCTTTCATATTTGAAACTAGATAGGGCTTTCATACTTGAAAAATAATTATTATTTTTTTAATCATAATTTTGAGTCTGGCAACTTGAAAACTGCTGCACATGACAAAACACCAAACCATTTGGTAACTGTATGTGTGTCCCTGCAGTGTGTGGAAAATGTTTGAAAGTACGTCTCTGGCTTACCAGAACATTTGTGCGTTAGTTTGTGTATTAATTCAGTTGAATATGTATACACATCAGTGTTTTCCTCTCATCAGAAGTTCAAAGGTAGCCCATGCTTCACACTTTTGTCACCACCTTTCTACGTCTTGCCATCTTTCCACACTTTTTCAGTAAAACGCATGTTAAGTCTGCTAATAAATGATGATATTTGATACAAATATGTCAAAAAAGCAATGAAATTATATATGCTATTGTATTTGCCACTTTTTTGCTTTCAAATCCCAAGGAAACCCTGCATGTGTGGTATTGCAAAAGAGAAACCAGCTTGTAATGTCAGAGTCAAAAGGATGTAAGTGTGCTCAGTAGAGAACAACTTGAAAACTGTGTTTGACTGAAAACCTTGTTTAATCTCTGGAAGAATTTTTTTTTATTCCAAAGGCAAAAGTGGATGACAGTCAATCCTTTCACGTTCTTAATATTAACGTCACTTTGCAGCAAATCTTCTGTGCTGGAAGGCAAACATATACGTAAGGACCCCAAGAGAAATTATTCCCAGCATTTTATATCACTTCCCAGGACGACATCATTTCACCTGTATCCGTCTCAGTCCCATATTCAGGATGCATTGAGAAGTTTACAAGAAAAAGTAAAAGAACAGATGTGGGACAGGAAGTGCCCACCAGCATAGCAAGTTCTCTGCTTTTGATCAAGAAGAAATCAGTAAGCATTTTGATGGAAGATCTAGCTTCAGTTTACAACCAGATCCATTATTTTGTCGGTGGCAACAAATCTATTTAGTATCTGACACCAAAGTTGGAAGGGGAGTCGTTTTAAGAGACAGGTGATGCCAATTGGGATTGCATCCAGTTTCCACAAATGTTTAAAAAATGTGGGTGTTTTTTTGCCTCGTTTTTCACGGCTTGAGGGAGTCAAGGGCTTGATCCTGCTTCAGGGAATTAAACTTCGCTTTTTTTGTGAACCGCCTGAAATTAAAGAAGGTGTACATGATCTCAGTGGGAAGTCTAGAAGTCGACACATTCTGTCCACATACAAATGAAGTCCCTGCTGTTTACTGCGTAAAATCACTCAGTAACTTAATTGACACTTCCGTACCCATTATACTTTAAATAGTGTGCAAATGCACACTGGGGTCCCACAATGGACGGGGTTGGCAGGGAGGATGGGGGTGGTGGAGAAATGAATTAAATGAGTCACTACATGGTCCAGGTCTGAGGGACATGCATACATTTTTGGAGAGACTAGATGTCACAATTTCTGGTGGTCATATTTCTTTTGCAGTATAATATGCATATTTAAGATGATAGTGAACGAAAGTGTTGTCAAGCATTTACATGAATTTGCATCTTTGTAAGTCGTGTTATTTGGGGTTAGTTTCCTAGATTATGCTGTTCATTTACTTTGCCTTAAATTATTAGTATTTACTGGGTAGAATGGAGAAAAGTGTGTTAACAAATATTTACATCTTTCACAACAGTTTCATAGATCTGAAAAAAAAAAAACCCTCAAAAAACAGAGGGAGGTCAGAGCACTGTCAAGGGTATAGCTTAATGTAAAAGAATGCTGCAATGTCATGAAACACAATGCATGCTGGGAAACCAAGGAACATCAGAAACATTTGTTCCCCACCCAAACAGCATTCACTGTGATCAACTAGAAGAAAAGTTAACCGAGAATTACGATATAGATTTGGAAAGCTGAGGAACTAAATTTGATTAAGGGAGATTATTTCAGCTACACATAACATTTCTGTCAGAGTAAACAGCCCAAACAAATCTTGCTCATGCAGAAAGAAGCATGATCAAAACACACAGAGACATGTTGAGGAAAAAGTAGATCCATCCAATATATATATCATATTGTATTCATTGATGGCCATTGTTTGTGTTTGCGGGGTATGTTTACAGAATAACAGTGGGCCTACTACGTCAAGAAGCATAGAGATAAATGGTGACAAACAATATTACATGTTCATTTGTCAGTTTCAGTGAACTCTTCTCACTTCAAGAAATAATTCATGTCTTTTTAGTTTAGTTCAGCCATACTATAGGCTTGTAGTGTCATTCATCAGTGTCTGAAAACTGCATGCAGTCTTCCAAAAAGTCGTCCACCAGCACCAGTGAAAGTGTTTCAACATCAATTGGTGATGTCAAGTCACGTTTCAGTACAGGGAAACAGGGATTTCTGAAATAGAGGGATGTCACCAAACTGATAAACAGAAAACGAAAACAAAAAACAAAACAAAGAACCTTTGGAGAAGTGCATGCTGACAATGAGACTAACCAGGTAGGTCAATAGGGTCAGTTATCTGGGTCTGTCAGAGTCATAGTAAAAAAAATCTTTGCACTTGTGCATCATGGGTAATAGGAATCACTAGGTGGCAGCACCTTACAGCTACATGTACAACCAGTTCTTGATTGACCAAAATGATCAGTGAGTCATTCAAATGGCGCCAATGGCATGGTGCAATGCTGTTGTGTAATGCTAGCAGCAGGCAGGACCATCTTATAGTATTAACCAGTACATGGATAACCTGAAGACCTTTGGGTCATTTTTAGTACAGGTCTTACTTGTTCATGTCTCATCAGTTGAATATCATGTACTTTAGTATTAAATACTGTGAAACCTCATTACAGTGGTACCTGCTATTTAAGACCACCTTTAATGCCAGACAAAAGTGGGCACATATGACAGCTGGTATTTCACTGCAGGTAAGCTAGCAAAGAAATTAAAAGCCAGTGTCTTGAAATAGTGGTCTTAAAAACTAGTGTGGTCTTTCACAAGAGGTGGTCTTTAGAGCAGGTACAACTGTATAAGGACACTCAGATATCCGACATACATGTATTCAGTATAATGACACAGATTTTCAGGGGAAAAAGTTAATTTTAATTGGTATTTGATTCATTTATCTGACATATTCAGTTGTAAGACACTTTTTTGAGGGGAACAGATGGGATCATTATAACGAGTTTTCACTATAACAGAATCTTTGTGGAAAAGTTTGCAGAAATGTTAGCTCTGGACAAAGTCCGTGGTTTTTTTCCACCCACAAAGAGGCACAAAGTGCATCTTTTCACAGACAGTAATGGTTTTGACTTATTATATAATTCTTACATCCATTTTTTGCAATCCATGTGGGGTAAATGGACAATTGTATGTTACTTTATTTGCCTTGATGGCAGACTGTATTTCAGGATTTTGTCCATAAATAAAATGAAGCTCTTCATGTAAGGAGGATAAATACTTTAAAATAAAAAAGCTTTGACAAGAAAATTGGGTATAAATTGCTTTATTTTATTTTTTTTTTTCAGTAGGAAAATTTGCAAATTAATAATCATCGCCAATTTCCAGGAGTATAAGCTGGTGCACCCAATAGTAGGCCCATTAATATTGTGTGGATTTTGCATCTGAAATATATGCACTTACATCCTGTTCTGTTTGTTCATTGGACCTTACTCAAGACCTATATTTTTAAGGGTAATGGTAAAGGTCTGAGTTTGTCGATTTTTTTTTTTTCGGGGGGGGGGGGGGGGGGACATTTATGCATATGCAAAAATAAAGAAACATTCAGCAATTTGATAGACATTTATTACTGTAACTGAAGGAAGTTGCATGAGATTTTTTTTCCCCAACAGACGAGATAATCTCAAAAGCCACTTTTGACATGAGAGCATGCTGTTCAGCATGTGTGGATTTTACATTTACCTCCAGATTCGTTATCTTGCAAAATGCAAGTAGATACTTTCCCTTTCAGTCATCACATACCCCAAGTTAGTCTTAGGTCATCAGTGTTATTGATCCAAGAAATTTGTGTGGAATTGAAAAGCTGTGAAAAGATCATTCCCTTGACTTTTCCTCATGTTAAAAAACTTTCAGGAATTTACCCAGATAATTTGGCCATCCTGGATCCTGAATTTCATGGTTTGTTTCATAGCAGTGCAAAGGGCTCAGGGTTATTTTGGCACAACTTTTTGCCATTTATTCTCATTAACATACCAGCAGTGGTGGTAAACAAGTGAAGTGGGGTCTCTGAGTCCATTTCTTTTCTCAACCTCCCCCCCTCCCTCCCCCCCCCCACCTGATCTGATAAAGGGGCTAGATTTTTTTTCACACCTTACATGACCGAAAGTCTCGAGAAAACAACAGAGGAACTGCTGGTGCCAGCAGGCAAATGCTAATGTTCCATTCATTTGGCTGAAGAAATTTGCAAATGCTTAATTTAAATTTCTGTGAATTTTCTAAGAGTTGGGTTGAATTCTGCAGTGATGACTGTCTTTATTTCTCAGTTTGGCTGCAAATTTTGAAGGCCAAGATCTGTCCGTGCAATATGTGTATAATGTATTTCACTTTTCCAATACAACAATGCAATTCTGAGGCATTGAGTTACGTGCATCACCTTGAGCAGGAGTGAGGTTTATTGCAGTGCTGTCTATATATAACGTGGACCTTTTAGCCATTTGTTTTCATCCCTTGTCTCCAGTATAAAGCTCAGTTATGTAGCCGAAAAAGGGAATGAATTCTGAAATATCTGTGACTCTTTTAGCATATTGAAGATAATACATGTACTTGTTTTTCAAATCCTCCCTTTTTGTTTGACAACTTGCTTTTTTCTGATGGACAAAGCCTAAGATGTATTTGGCAGCCTCAAACTTTGGCAAACTGGATGCAAAAAAATAAGCAAAAATTCTAAAGTTTTCCTCTGAAAATCATAAGCTGGGACAGGCGTGATCAAATTCTTGGCTTTTTATTAACAGAGCAAGTGTTTTGGCCGGTGCTAGTAATTACTCAAGGGTAGCCAACATGGCTGAATTGAATCAAATGTATTAGCAAAACTCACACCTCTTCAGCCCAATTGATTTGATTTTGTTTTAATCAATAGGCTGGTGTTGCATGATGAATTTTAAATATTTGATCAAAAGGAAAGAAATTTGTTATTGTAACAAACTGGCTAAAAGATGGTAAATATCTTGAGCTAAATTGCACTCATATAAGCCAATGGCTACTGCCATTACAGCAGTGTTAAAGCAAGCAAAGATACATAAGAACTCTTTCTTTGTGGTCAGAGTATGGTGTCGAAGACTACTGTTACATAAGCAAATTGTAGATTTCATAGGACAGCGAATAGTAGTTGTTATCATCATAATTAGAGGCCAGATTTTTCTGGTCCTTGGGCCAGGTTGCCAGACATACAATTCTGGTGTGCAAGAAACAATCCAACAGTCAAAAGCATGCATGGCACCATGCAGCTGTAGAATGTGTTATTTCCTGAGTGTCTTATCATTGTGGTTGACTGAAGATTTGTTGTGGTTTGCAAGCAATGGTTCTTCACCATGATTGCTCATCAGATCAGATATGTACTCCAGTGAAATTTGCATTGTCATTCACTGCTCAGGGTATGTATATAGGAGTAATCCCAAGCATTTGTACATCCTCAGTGCTACCCAATTTCTTACAAATTTCGTAAACCATGAAACACCGGAAAAAGTTAATTTAGCTGTAGACAGTTTAGACCAGTACAGTACTCCCACCTTAAAGTTAATTTAGCTGCTGACAATTTAGACAGTACAGTAGTCCCTCCTTCAAGTTAATTTAGCTGTAGACAGTTTAGACCAGTACAGTACTCCCACCTTAAAGTTAATTTAGCTGCTGACAATTTAGACAGTACAGTAGTCCCTCCTTCAAGTTAATTTAGCTGTAGACAGTTAAGACCAGTACAGTAGTCCCTCCTTCAAGTTAATTTATCTGTAGACAGTTTAGACAGTACAGTAGTCCCTCCTTCAAGTTAATTTAGCTGTAGACAGTTTAGACCAGTACAGTAGTCCCTCCTTCAAGTTAATTTATCTGTAGACAGTTTAGACAGTACAGTAGTCCCTCCTTCAAGTTAATTTATCTGTAGACGGTTTAGACAGTACAGTAGTCCCTCCTTCAAGTTAATTTAGCTGTAGACAGTTCAGACCAGTACAGTAGTCCCTCCTTCAAGTTAATTTATCTGTAGACAGTTTAGACAGTACAGTAGTCCCTCCTTCAAGTTAATTTAGCTGTAGACAGTTTAGACCGGTACAGTAGTCCCTCCTTCAAGTTAATTTATCTGTAGACAGTTTAGACAGTACAGTAGTCCCTCCTTCAAGTTAATTTAGCTGTAGACAGTTTAGACCAGTACAGTAGTCCCTCCTTCAAGTTAATTTAGCTGCTGACAGTTTAGACAGTACAATAGTCCCTTCTTCAAGTTTATTTAGCTGTAGACAGTTTAGACAGTACAGTAGTCCCTACTTGGACATAATACCAGGTCCAACACTGGTCACACAAAGCAGGTAATCTCAGTGGTCAATGAAGGTCAAGTAACATGGACAAGATGGCACTAGTTTCCAGGTAAATGTGGTCTTAAAAGACAGGTGGTGTCTGGAAAGAGAAACTACTACAGACAGAGAAAATCAGCTAAATCTGTCTGTGATGAAACACCATTGAGGCAAAAAAAAAAAAAAAGTGTTGACTGTTTTTAGGTATTCACTTGCTGATTTGAAGAAGACACAGGGAGGACTGAGAACGGAGTTCATCAGTTCACATGTTGATTAACCTTTTCAGCTTGACTTATGACCGAGTTAAGGAGGACTTAAGTGAACTACTTTCCTTGGGACATTTTATTGATAGGATTCATCCACAATTCTCTTCTAAACTGTTCTTCATTTCTATCGAAATTAGGTTAAAAACACAGAAGCAGATGCCATTTGACCACCAGCCGGTTTTGACTGGTTTCAGGGGGAAAGGAGCTTTACAATATTCTGGAGGCATGTGTGTGTGTCCGAAACACTTGACTGACATCACACAGACAGGGAAATATGTGTGTCGATGCAGGCTCAGTCAAGGGATTTATTGATCTGGTTCTTCCAAAATATTTGGACACAAAGGATAATAAAATGTTGAATTATTTGATGTGCTGATGTACCAGCAGAATGATGTGTCTATATTTAGTCATTCAATTGCTGGATCATTTTGCACTTTAACTTGATTTTTAAAATGGAATAGCATTTTCCATATACTGTTAATTAATTAGCAACACATGAGACAAACATCTCTTGATCAGCATTGAGATAATTTTGAAAAGAAAATTTTAATACTAAACTAGTAATTTGAAGTGCTAGCCAGCATACATGGTAATGAAAATATGAAGGAACATAGTAGAAGTTCATTGTGCACAATCTGACATTTTAAATAATCATTTTTAGTTCTAATATTTGCCACAAGGGAGCACCACTGTAGTTTATACCAGGGCACACATTTGTGTGGAATGTAAATACAATGTACCAGAAACAGGCGTCCTTTTTTGAACCTTGTATTTTAAATGTGCATTTTTAGTTCTAGTATTTGCCACAAGGAAGTGCCACTAGTTCATGACAGGGTGCACAATTGTGTGGAATGTAATTACAGTGTACCAGAAAAAGGTGTCCTTTTTTGAGCCTTTTACCTTTTATACTCGTTGGTACATCATTTACAGAAAGAGACAAGTCCTACGATTTCTAAATAAATGAGTGAAAAGATTATCAACAGATAAAACAAGTACAGGATATTTGGAAACAAATTTGCAAACAATTCTTAGTGTGTACTGGTCTGCACAGAGAAGGAATCTATTTGTATACATTTAGACAGAAATTCTTGAAGTAACCATATTTTGAACCTCTTTTGATGTCATTCAGCCCCACAACCCTACCCCACCTCCATCCTATGAGTCAAACACAATAGTACAATTTGTTTCTATTTGCTGGTTTTAATATAATTGTAACAAAATAATACCTTTGAAAAATGGCTATAATTGTATAAACTGTAGCTTGTTTCATGTATAACATGTACTTTATTGTTGCAGCAAAAGATAAAATGACCACAACCAGCATAGGGTAAAAAATTCTTTTCCACTCAGTCAGCCTTCTGGGGTCAGCTACCAGGCGATTTCGATTCGGGTCAGGGATCAAAATGTTTATAGCCAGGAGCAGTGCAATTTTCGTGTTACGCCCATGACAGGATCCACACAGGCATCATTAGGTACATTAAGCTCATAAATGGGCACCTTTTTGCTGTTCCGATTGGCTGTGAAGGACACAAAAGTAAACTAATGGGAAGACCTCCATGCCAACTGACCCAAAGATATGCAGTTCCGTGGGTCCCAGTGACAACAGGTGGCAAGAGAGAGTAAAATACTACCTTGTCAAACACTAGGGGTCTTCATTTTAACAGTACCTGCATTGTGGGCCGGACTTTCATATGACAGATTTACACCACAGTGTTTTGTGTTTGGCAGGGCAACAATGATTGGAATGTAGGACATTTTCCGATAAATTTGAAAATTTATACCAAGTAAAAACTGGTGTCAGTTAAGTGGTTGTATTCAGGTAAGTTTGTAGACAGCTTTGTTCAGAAACTTATCATAATGACAACTGAAACTAGGGATTTTTTTTTCATTTATGAGTATTAGAGATATGACTGTGAAACTGGTACTGCATTTGGATGCCATAAAAGTCAAGTTTTGATAAATTGGATGACTCGCCACAAATCAGACCTGTACAATCTGCTTTGCATTTTTGTTTGACTTTTAAGTTGAATTTTTTAATGATGCAAGATTTTTTTAATTAACCCTTTCCCCCTTGAATTGACACTTGAGTCAACAACTTTCCTTGGCATGAGTAGGGTGCTTAGTGACCTGGGGCATGTGATCTTGATAGGACTTGTCTACAATTCTCAATCAAAATTGTTTTTCATTGCTGTTAAACTTAGTTGAAAACACTGAAGCAGATGGCATTTGACCACCAGCCAGTTTTGGCCAGTTTAAGGAGGAAAGGGTCAATTCTGATATACATGTACATGCAAAAAGCAGTGTAGGCACTATTTTGAAACTTTTGTGCTGTACACACAGCAGTCTTTAATTGACATGTACATTTGTTTGAATCAGATGGACTCGGACATACATACCTGGTTATGTGATCCCAGACAGTGGAATTCTGCACTTGTTCTAGATGCACCACAGAGTGTTGCCTGCCAAAACACAAAACAAGGGCTGTATTCATCCCAATAACTGCACAGCCAAGTAGTGAAATTTCTGTATAATGAGCCTTCAATTTGGAACCTTATTTTGAACATAAAAGATGCAGGTACATTATTGTGAAACAGATAATGAAATAAGTGGATTTTTTTTTTATGATTTTTTTTTTTTTATCATTCAGATTCCCAGAGGGAAAGGAAAGGAGGAGCCCTTAATGGAAGGAATGTGGTGTGTTTTTTTATGTGAAAAGGAAAGTACACAGTTGTCATAATTGTAAGGTCGACCATAGCCCCCATCCACTTTGATGAGAAGAAAAGTTAGTTACAGATGTGTCCACTAGATGTCCTTTGTGAGCTTGCCAGGTTGGCTGTACATTTGTACCTGCAGCTGTATTTTGTCTTGAGTGATGGTTTCAAACATGCAGTTCTGAAAGGTGCTATTGATTTCTTTTTGGTGACTCATGTACCATCAAGGGAAGGAACAAAGTCTAGCAGAAGATTGGGGGTGGGGAGGGAGTTTTCACTCAAGGAATTAACCCCAAGATGTTTTTTTGGTCTTTTTTTGCCACACACACAAACAGCACATGATAAAAATGGGTGTCTGCATATGTTGCATGAAATGTAAAACAGATATTCTTTAAGAAAAAGAAAACAAGGAAAGAAATGAAAGAAAGAAAGAAATAAAACACACCCAAAGAAATATATGTAGGGCCCCTATAATGTATGCATTTATACCTCTGCAGGTGTGCCTGTAGTCTTGGTTTATTGTTCTGTTATTCTATGATCATTACATCTTTGTCATAGTTGGCAGGTACATTCTTTTCTGAGACTAATGACTAGTGGCATACTATCAGACTGACTCTGCCGGGGGACCGTGTCATAAAAACACGTCAAACCAGTAACATAGAAAAGGTTACAGAAATGATGTATGTGTGAAATTCATCACACACAATCCAATACAGACATACTGAAGGGTTATAGTTATGTATTCTTCCTAGATTACATGTCAATAAAATATTGAGTAGACTGTTTGGTTTATAATTGATTTATATGTATACATGTTTGGTCAGCATGGAAAGTGGACATGGTGTTGTTTTGTGTGTCCAAATCGTTTTCAGTTATTTGTTCATAAATACATACATTCCAACAATAATGGCATTGAAAATAAATATTGATTGATTTTTAATATACATATGTACATAGCAGGGACCACTGGTGCCATGGTGCCATTAGCCAATTAGCCAAATGCTAATGTTTCATTCATTTGACTAAAGAAATTTGCAAATGGCTAATGTATTATAACATGAATTATGAAAGAGTTCAGTTTAATTCTGCAGTGATTACTCTTTTATTTCCCAATGTGGCTACAAATTTTGAAGGCCTAGATCTGTCCCTACATTTATAGGCATACATATATGTATTCCCGTTGAAGGTTACAATATGCGTTGCAATACTTGCCTGTGTGACAGACCAATCTTCATGTTTTCTCCGCTCCACTTAAAGAGTGCTCAATGGAGATAGCACAGAGGTTGGTCAACTGTGGAGGCAATTGCAGTACTTTCCAGACAAAGAATAGTTTTGAGACAGGTCCCCAGGTGAAGCAATTTGACCATCAGAGACAGGATATTGTAAACTCAATTTTTTTCCCGGTAGTTTTATTTTTACGTTTTCAATAGTTGATACCAACATGCAGTTTAAAATATAAACGGTGCAGACAAATTAAATGTCCTCAGTTCCTATACATGTATGACAAGAATTATGTCCGAATGAGTGAATTTAAAGTATCATAAAATGTCTGAAATGTTAATGCAATGAACATTTATACACTCGCAAATAAGGGTATTGCCTGGATACATACTCCATGTTGGTTCAGTTTCCCATTTCTTACTGTGGTTCAGACTTATAAATGAAGGGGTTCACGGAAGGATACTAACAGTGTTACAATCAATGTATGGTAAACTCTCATCATGTGTTCAAACATCTGAAGGATTAACAGATTTCTTCACCTGCTCTGTTGGAACCCGTCAAGGTTGCATATTGAGCCCTTTTTTGTTTATAATTTATTTAAATGAGCTTATAAAAGAAGTGGAAAAATGTGGATGTCAGGGTATTTTTATTGATGAGACATTTCCAAACCTTTGTTTACTTTTATATGCAGACGATGTTGAATGTGCAGACACTGTGGGTCGCTTGCAAAAGCTCATTGATACAGTGAAACTGTACTCAGATAAATGGGGTCTCAAAGCTACTTTGGATAAAACAAATATTATGGTTTTTAGAAATGGAGGTATAATAAAAAGAAATGAGCGGTGGTATTATGGTGAGCAAAAATTAGAAGTAACCCCACATTATAAGTACCTAGGTATCTTGTTTTCCTCCCGTCTAATTTGGACACCTGCATTGCGCACATTAGCCTCTCAAGCCCAGAAAGCTGTAATTCTTATCAAGCAGGTATCAGGCAAATGTGGGGGGCTATCCAGTGGTTTAGCCTTTGAAATTTTTGATAAGATGGTTGTCCCTATACTAACTTATGGAGCTGAAGTCTGGGGCTTTAAGTATGATAAACATATAGAAGTTGTACAGTTCAATTTTTGTAAATATGTTTTAGGTATATCTTCACACTCAAGTAATGCACCAGCACTGGGTGATTGTGGAAGACAACCTTTGTGTGTATTTTATTATAAAAAGTGCATCAAATATTGGCTGAAGTTACTTAGGATGGCTAACACAAGGTTACCTAAGGCTTGTTATCAAATGTTGAAACAATTTGATGAAAATGGGAGAGTTACACGGGCAACTCACGTAACAAACCTGTTGGATCGTTATGGTTTCAGTTTGGTATGGCTGTGTCAGGAAGTTGGTTCTGAAGACTGTTTTATTAGAAACTTTATTCAGAGAGTTAAAGATTGTAATTTTCAGGACTGGTGTAATAATATTAATGAAAGTGAAAAACTGCGAACATATCGTCAGTTTAAATCTTTACTGGAGCCTGAAAAATATTTGTCATGTATATCTGTAGGGAAATATGCCATTGCATTAACAAAACTGAGAGTATCAGACCACAGACTTAGGATTGAAGTCGGTAGGCATGAAGGATTAGATGTAATCGATAGAGTATGTCAGTTTTTTAATATACAGTGTATAGAGGATGAGTATCATTTTGTAATGATATGTTCTTGTTTTACAGACTTGAGAAATCAGTATCTACCAAGGTATTATATCATGTATCCTAATGGAGAAAAGTTCAGATCTCTCATGACTTCTCAAAATCCTTCAGTCATATGTCAGACAGCAACATTTGTTTTCCAGGCATTTAGAAAGAGAGACCGCATATTGAAATCTCTTAACGATTGAACATGTATAATTTGGTTTATATGGATTAATGTATATTTTTTGTCACTCCAAATGAAAATGTCTGTAATACACTATGTACCATGGGCCTGAGGCCTTATAGTACCGAATAAACTTACTTACTTACTTACTTGCTCCATGTTGGGTTGTTTGATGGAGGTACCTTCACACGTACATATCCCCAGGCTGCCCATGTGTAGGTGGACATGAAGGGAGCATTCATTGTTTTACGCATGCCACTGGATTATGCACTGCAGCAAAGCCTTCATACATTTATGTATTTTGTAAAACCCAAGCCCCACCCCCACCCTCCACCCCAAACCCCTTGTGGTAAGGACTGATACTGGTCTTGGAGGGTAGAGATATTTCCATTGGAGGCCAAGTAATGACAAGAAATCCAGTGGATTGTTGTGGAAGATGTGTTTGCAAAGAAAAAAAAAAAAAAAAAAAAAAACAGGTACAAAAACAGGTTGTACCTGGTAACAGGTGGTTGTTTTTACTGTACATTACATGACCAGATAAAAAGTTATGTGTTGACCAATACCTGTAGGCCTGCACTGTATACATAACAGGGAGACATATGGTAAACAGTCACTCGCGTGGACTTACAGAACAAGGAGATGGGATGCACATAAATCCTTGTGTACCTATATGTTGACAAACTATCCATCCCTGTCCACTTCCAACAAGAATGTTTAAACTGTGCTGGCAGTAAACCATGACCCGCACATTTTGCAGGTACTTTATCCACTAGTACCTGGTGCTTAAATTTAAACAAGAATGGTGCACGTGATCCAGAATATTTTTTTGACCAACATCTACAATAACGATTTGATTATATTGCTATTCTGTTTGGGAGAAGAAAAAAATGTGTGTACATTTTGAATGGGCTGTATATTAAAAAAAGTGCATAACAAGGTGGAGTTGGAATCTGCACATGTACATCAACTCACTTTGGGATTCAGCTTTCTATCAGGGTACCACATAATTACCACATTCTTCCTGATGAGCAAAGTGGGCATCTACAAAATTACATAAAAACGAGTCTTCATTTTGGAGTTATAATTTGAACATTATTATAAGTATGATAAAGAGATACTTATGTGCCGAATGTTTAGCCTCGTTTTCCCCTTTTCTGATCAGAGAAAGGTGGGATGCTTGTTAGAGCATGGCTGCTCATTTGGAAAAATATGGTAGACTCTGCTTTGGTAGTGATAAATGTTCTGTATTGGAACCTTCCACATCTGCAGGCTGTCAAGTCTCATGTTACAGTGCTCCAGAGGCCAGGGAAAAGTCTAACTATTGGAAAAAATTTTTTTTTCTTTATGTGCTATTGACAGCAGAAATGGCACAGCCATACTTCTCATAAGTATGGCCTGTATGCTTTATTTCTATACAGTCGTACGAGAAGGGACGACATTTCACCAAGATTGCCACACAGCAAAAAAGAGCAAATCTCTTCTCAGATTGAGATCATATTTGAGGAAAATTACATCTGTTTCACGAAGAATAAACACACTCTGCCTATGCTTGCATCAGCACATTTTTCTGTGGTTATGGAATTTGGTTTGTTGATACAGTTTATGTCTTGATCAATACAATGTGGGAATTGTATTGGGTCACACATATACTGATGAAACTTTATACTTGCCATTATTGTACAGTGCAGAATTCCTTGTATGTCAGGAGAATAATGGTATGACTGTTAATGGGGCAGAGTGGTACAGCAACAGGAAGATTTATCAGCCCAGGTACAATTTATCCCCCCAAATACAATGCTCCCTTCCTGTCCTGATGCACACATACCTGTTATTGTGGGCATCCAGCTCTTGAATAATGAGGACACAATGAGGTTTTACCCAATATTTGGTGCTTGAAAAGAATGCCACACCCCACCCTAAAAAGGGGAGGGGGGGAGGTGAGTTGTTATGAGGGAGGGTGGGCAGGGGAACCTAGGCCCACTCAAAATAAGAGTGTCCCCAGATGGTCATTTTCAGCCAAGTGATTCTGACATTTAACTCTTTTAGTGCCAATCACGTCTAAAGTCGATCTACTAAAGTCAAACTAGTCTGAATTATCATTAGGATTGCAGATTCGTATTCCTGGTAAAAAGACCTTTCATTCAAGTACTAGCATGCCTATAGTTCCAGAGAAAAGCTGTTGACTCAGTCCAAAATTTGGCACTGAAAGAGTTGCAGATTCTGAAGGTTTCTGGTTTCTGGTTTCTGTTTTCCACCATAACTTTGGGAGAGTCTTTTCCTGAAAGTTGTTAAATCTGTTGTTGTGATGAATCATGGTGGTTTCAACATGCTTAAAGATTGCACAATTCTTTATCCCCAGTACTGCTTCAAAGGCTAACTTATCAGATCACATCCTCCCTTGTGTTTACCGATACTAATTAATCTGATGAGGACTCCTCAAATGGGGGGGTTCTTGGTTGCTGTAACTATCTGATACACAAATAATACAAATACACAATTAAAGTACAAAGTTCACTTGGATTCTGGTGGACATTATCTGTTTATTAGTTTAACTGTTTATCAGTGATATTATGTCCTTAGGTCCCATTGAAACTTAAAGACAAAGTGTACACATTTCTTGTCTTGCATTTTAAAGGGATGTTAACAGCATGGTGTTGACCATCAGATTAGGGAATAACACTGGCCTGGAACAAGGTTCTGAACTAAAGCAAAGACAACTCTTGCAGACTTCAATTTGATCACTTCACTGGCTGAACTCTCAAATCAAACTAAATATCCCGTACAAATCTTGATTCCAAGTACATAAATGTTTCACAGAGCATAAAACAAAGCAGTTCCTCTAATCAAACATGTTTTACGTATGGCCAGACATGTGATGAGCCTTGGTTGAGGTATACTTAAAATTGTACATAATATGATAACTGACCAATAAGAATTGAGGGTGTGTTCAATAGCTAGAAGTTTAGTGAAATCTGTGCTCTTGCACGTGAGTGTCTGCCTGGTCAAAATGTGAACCAGAGAGTCCACCATTGAAGAGCAGTTAATCTTAGAACAAGGAGGTGCTATAAGTGAGAGGCTGGAGACAAAATCAGAAAGAAGACTAAAACCAGCTGCCCTCAGCTGTGTGATAAAGGTATATTATTTTAGCAGGACTAATGCTTTGGTACACTTGAGTTCAGGCAGTCACCCTCTGCTCTTTCTTTACAATCTCCCAATCCACATTGGATTTGGAGGCTGTACTGCTGCATAGAGATTTAATTGTCATGAAGAGAATGTGATAGTCTATATTTAGCCGAGGAACAGTTACTCCACAGGAAATTCGGGGGGGGGGGGGGTTGAGATTGTTTAACTTAGATGTTATCTTAATTTTATTTAATTCGACATTCTGTATATTTAATTCCAGAGGACTATTAAATGAAATGTTGACTTGGAAACCTGCCACATGTTCAGATGTGTATATGTCAGCATCTGGAGCTGTCACACTATGATCCAAGATGGTTCAAAGTGAAACTGTGCACCGGCACATGGACGTGTAATATATGTTCTTTCGTGGCATTTATACAGCTTTGATTATTGTGCCAAATTCTTTGAAATTTGTAATTGCTTTTTATAGTTCTTCGTTCAAGAACACTTTTAAACTACGTATATCATAAACTTCAAATCATGGCCCGCTCATAGTTGACATTTAAGCACCTAATGGCTTCAGGGTCAGAAGCAAAATGCCCTGCAGATACCTAAGGTCAGAGAGGTCACAAATATTAAATGCAATAGTATGTACATTAGGATAGCTAATTTTATGAGCCAGTTCATAAGAGCTATGTTAGGCTTTGATACAGCAGTTGATAGATCAAAACAGACTTTTATGTCATTTTACACTGGTCAATAAACAAAATGACAGACTTCATAGAAAATATATGAAAGTGCAAAATTTTGGCCTTTGTCACATTACGTAATGACGTTGGCCAATTTTGAGCAGTGATCAGTGAGATGCAAGTTTTACTCCACACAGTTAATTTTGAACAATTTTTCTCCTCAAAGCGTTAACCCTTTTCCAGTTGTTGCCACGTTGCCAGGCAAAAAACACAAATAGGAGCACATGGGAACATAACTTAACTCATTCCATACTATGGTTAGTGGTTCTGGCAGTGCCAGAACCACCGACTTAATACTATAGGCATGTCAGTACTTGAACAGAAGCTCTTTTCATGAAGAATTTAAATGTGCAATTGTCGTCTGAAATCTAGGTAAATATAAGGAAAAATCAGGGACTGGTGTGGAATGAGTTAAACCATTAGAATGTTTGTGTATTGGTTGAATGTGCACTCCTATCATTACTAAAATTATTTTACTGTTTAACTCTTTGATCCCAGCAACAAGGAAATAAAAGGGAAAGAATCAGAGCATTATTTTTTACCTTTGTAAAATTTTTTTTTTAAGAAGGAGGACTTTAAAAGCTGACAATGCCAGTGTAATTTAGGATGTGAAAAATGAATTTGTTGAAAACAGATCAGTATCTCTATAAGGCATTATTTATGAGGCTGGGTTTGATGTAGCTGAAGTTTAAGAAGGCCACAGTAATAAACAACTGCTAACTTGCCAGGGCTGGCAACTGAGGGGGTTAATGCTCTAACATTTAGCACATGGTACAACAGCCCCAGACAACTTTGGAATTGTTACACCTTGGAAAATGTAACGGCAGTAACATGTTTTTAACAAGCTAAACAAACAGATGAAGCAGAGATAAACCACCAAATTATCCATATTTGTGTGTGTGCTGTGTATTGAGTGTCGAACATTTGTGCAGAATTCCAGACATTCCTCCCATCTTGAACATCTGGCAGCATGCATCGCCACTCAAAGGTTGCGTCTTCTTTGACATTCAAGGCTTTGAAGTGAAGTTGCAGAAGTTTAGTGCAGGGAGAACTTCCTGTGACACAGATCAGGGGTGATACCCAGCCTCCCCATTGCCATTACTCGGGTTTCTGGTGCCCCAGTGGCCTCCAAGGATATTTTCCCACGCATTTTCTTTTCTTTCCACTTACTTTTGACTCCACAAGTCAGAATTAGCTAGTCACTTAAAACTGCAAAGGTGTTTTCTTCACAAGAGCTGTCACTGAGTATTGCTCCCTGCATCCCTGCCATGCCAGAGCTGGCAACATTTGGTTGCTAGGCAACCACCAATGGGATTCTGTGGCTCAGCCTTGTAGTACAAATTCCTGGTAGCATGGATCAACATGGCTGCTGGATATCTTCAGTGTACCCAGGGCTCCTGTTGCACACGGGAATAACAGAGGTTGGCATGCCATGCATTCCAGACATACCATATGTGATCCGTTGATAATACAAAGCAAGCCAACAGCTTTGCCTGAGTTCTTGTACAACCTGGACGTTTGTTTGAGCTCAGTTCTATGTGACCACTGCTGAAGTTCACAAGTGAAACGCTGGCTTTATTTAATAAGGAAAAGTTTCTGTCAAGACAATGACGGATCTCTTTGAGTTCATAGCTTCTGCTGATGCTTGGCCATCTTGGTATATGAGAGGTATTGTGGACCTAATATTTTGCTCTGTCTGATGTGGGTTTTTTTCCCTCCCTCTAGCTATATGGCTGCTTAGATTAACAGCTTCTCTGTACGATATCCAGTCAAGGGTTACTGCAGCGTGGACCACAGGCAAACTCTTGGCAGACGTACAGAGCTCACTTTTGACATATGCTTAACAGTCATTTCAGTCTCGTTTTTCATGTCCAGGTCATAGTGTCTTGTGACATGCGTCATCCAGTCAGGGACACGAGAGACCAGGGACAGTCAAGTGTTAGGCTGTTGGGATAGGAAATTTTACACCTTATATATTTTTACCCGTGAGGTATTATCTTGGCGTCTGCAGAATTTTGGCGACATTTAGCCCAGCACTACCAGCCGTTCAGGGCGCTCGTGGAAATCAGCTATGTGGGAATGGACATGTCACTGTCACAGATGCAGTATGTATACGTGTTACATGTTGCTTTCTTTTTTATTTTGCTGTAATCTTTGGCCACATTTCTATGATGATTTTTTTTTTTTTATATGTATCAATGAAAATTGGATTCTCAATTTTAGGGAGGGATTGTAGTTATCAGTTAGTGGCCATTGTGACCATGCTTAATATATCTGAATTTCAGTTGCGAACAAAATAATTTCCCAGACACATGAATTTCTCATGTTATATTAAACAAGGCTTGTTATTGTACAGTCGGGGAGGGGGGTTGAAGAATTATGTTCTACATGTGGGTTCATGTGTTAACCACACACTTTTGTTTGATTTACTTATTCAATCATTCATTCACTGTATTCTTATTGTACCCTTCATATATAATGTATATACACTAGTCATTAGTGCCTCTAGATTCTTGGTAATTCAAATGTGTTTTAGTGAAATGAACAAAAAACAAGGTGATGTCACTTTGAAAAATCAATTTTATATATTTCAAGTGAAAAGATTTTTTTTCAATGAAATTAATACACTTGGCATTGAACTTATTCACAAGACGCACACATTCAACATTAATACTTCAAAAATAATCAGCAGGTATATGGCAGTGTAGGGCCAGTATTTTTCCGTTTTAAAAAACTAGAAATTCCGTTTCACCAGCCAGAAATTTCCAAATTCTGTTTCAGTAGTTCTCTTTGTATGTAAAACACATTAAGGCAAAACCGCAAATTCCGTTTTAGAGGTGTCAAAAATTCATTATTCCGTTCCGTTTCGGTTAAAAATGGAAAAAATACAGGCCCTAGCAATGGCACTCTCCTTGAAAAACATGCTGGAAAGAGATCGGCACCTGAGAAGTGGGAGGTGTAAACAGGAGTATTCTAGCTTGCCTGCCACCAGCAACCAGCGATCAGCTGCATAGATTCGTGAGAATTGATGGTTATATGTGTTGATATAGGGGAGAGATGTCGAATGTCAAGACACCAATTGCTTTGTGGATGAACCAATTTGTGGGGTCGCCTGTCGAGAATAAATGAATGTGAAATGCTGTACATGTGCACGACATGCAGGTTGAATGTATCTGTTTGTCCATGTTGAATTTTGCTGTCGGGCATTGGAAAAAAAGGACTGAATGTTTCTATCTTAAATACAGCATGTTGTTTCCATCAAAGATAAGAATCAGGAGTTTAGTGCTGGTGAGGACAGATTACTTTTATCTTTGAAGGGGGTGGAGTGGAGTTAGATTCCTCAACTTTTTATTTAAATAGAAAAAGGTCATGGTCTTGGGCTTTTGTTTATCTCAGAAGTCATATTATTGATTTGTAATAATGAGTATGAAATGAATGTATTGATCTGTGTGACTCTTAAGTGAACAACTTTCCTATCATTCTGTTACCATGGTAATAGTATTAAAATGGCACACAGAAAATCCCAGCATTAGGCTGTAAAAATTGTCAGAGAATATAGGTGCTGTGGGAATTTATCATTTAAATTACAGAAAAGTTAACAAGCGGAAACGCATTCAATAAATGACAGCATGGTTGCACGTTATCATAAGTGATATGGGGACATGATTTCTAGGCCACAACAGGTGCACACAAATGATCACAGGTGTACCCCAGTACAGCACCTTTACCCTGCTGGACATTAGTTGTAACCCTGTATTAGTAATATGAGTGGAATCCCCATTGAGAACAGTTTAGTAAGTTAAATACAGCTATTTAGCTACATTAGGTATTATATATACAGTGAAACCTCCCTAAACCAAACACCCTTGGGACCGGAAAAAAGTGTTCAGTATAGTGAGGTGTTCGGTATAGGGAGGTTTGATAGCATTGAAAGTATTCAGTTGGGACTGAGAAAAGGTGTTCAGTAAAGAGAGGTGTTTGGTATATGGAGCTGTTCGGTTAGAGAGGTTTTACTGTATATATATATATATATATCTATATATATATATATATATATATATATATATATATATATATATATATATATATATATATTTATATACACACACACACACATATATATACTGCATATGCAGAAACTGGTTTGATGCATTGAGGGTCCATTTTGAACCCTTTTCCCCTTAAGTTAAGAATGAGTTTCAGACTGAGTCAACAGCTTTCCATGTGTCCCTTTACTGTTGAAACAAGTCAAATGTATTTATGCAAGTGACATTTGATCACCAGTTGGTTTTTGGCCAGTTTATTAAGGGGGGAGAGGTTAAAGTGGTAGAGGTTAAAGTGGTAGAGGTTAAAGTGGTAGCGTTGTGTCCACCTGATGAGGTCAAATGTCAAAATAGAAAGAAGTCATCATGATCAGAGTATCAAATAAAAAAAAAAAAAGGACATGCTTTATTTAATCTTTGGCTTGATGGTTGAAAATAAATCAACAGTTAAGATACTCTGAGTAGTGATGTGAAACTTAAAGTTAAGGATACTTATGTTGATTGTATTTGATTTTTTTCAAGATCAAAGTAGATTTTCTTTTTTCAGTCCACATCGACAGAAAGAAGATCAAAATTCAATTATATAAATGTGCCAAAATTATTACATGTACATGTGTTTGTGGGACGGAATGGGATGCCAACTTAATCCCAGGCATCTTCATCGTTAAGACACCCAAAATGTAATTTTGGTGATTGTACAGTTCCAAGTTTTGAATGGAACTTCGGTTTATCAAAATTGGGTGTTTACATAAGTGTGATCTGGAGCTGACTGATGTCGACTATGTGCCCCTCAGCCCTTTGCATTGGCATCTGCAGGTGTGGGGGATCTACTGACTCATGGCCTGCGTGTGCAGGTGTCAGGGGGGAAGTGTCCCTTACCTACGTGTACATTGACAGAGTCAGAGCAGCACTTTCCTGTTCAGTGGGGGCAACAAGTACATTGTGGTCTCAGTATATTGTTCTGAAAACCACAAATGGATGTTATGTGCATGATTCAGAATAATCAATTGTTAAAGTCGAGTTTACTTGTAAACTCTTTGTCGTTATCTGCAGAGATCTGTGGATTGTAAAATTTTATCATGCTTAGAACGCTTTAAAGCTCTCTGATATGCACATGTTGTCAGCCTACCCATTTTCCATAAATTTTATTTGTTCTGTGAAAATTTGTTTTAAGTATGTCAAAAATATACACTGTAGGTTGACAGCCTTTTTTTGGGCAGACCCAGAGTGTATGAAGTAACCAGGAGAGAGTTAGGCTATGTACTGTGGATCTTTCACTGGCATTGTACATAATTTGTTTCCACTGACCAAACACTTCAATTGAGGTAAATACCATCTGTGGGCACTTTGTTTTGGCCAAAAAGACAAGTTGAAGTCAAGTATGTGAGAGTTTGGTGGGACCAGTAAACTTTGCATTTTTTGGGGGGGGGCTCTGAATATGTGAAATTCAGGAATTTCAAAGTTTTTTTTTTTCATTGTTTATTTTTTAAGGGAAAAAAGGGCAGTGAACCTTTATTACTGCAAGAATAATTCCCAGGTCAATGAAAACATTTTGACGTCTTGATTGCTATCAAAATGTACCAAGTAACCTCCAAATTTCAAAATTTACCTGCTTGCTACAGTATCACTTCAAATAGAGTGAGCAGTAAAACTCAGGCATGGCAGGTTGGAGACACATACACACTCGTTCCTTCTTCAAAGATCACCTTAGCAGAAAAAAGTGTAGTCTCTGAAACCAGGTGGTTAGACATGAGAGGTGTAAATTAGAAATAGAACACTGACATTCACAGGGTTCTCGGGGGGGGGGGGGGCATGTCATGTTCCCTTGTTTACCAAAATGCAGACTTTTGTTCCCTCAAAGTGTAACGTGACGTGCCATGTTGCCATAGTTATTTTTTCCATTGTTCTCTAAAACAGATCTTGTTCCTGGAAGATAATCACAAAGGTTCGTTTTTTCTTTCTTGAAAATAAATGGCCATGTTCCAATTTCCCCCCAAACCCCGTCACAACCCCTTTCTGTAGGATGGTCTCCCAACAGAGGGTGAGCTTTCAAATAGAAAATTTCTTTCTTTCTTTTTCTTTCTTTCTTTCTTTCTTTCTTTCTTTCTTTCTTTCTTTCTTTCTTTCTTTCTTTCTTTCTTTCTTTCTTTCTTTCTTTCTCTCTCTCTCTCTCTCTTTCTTTCTATCTTTCTTTCTCTCTTTTTTTGACAGGCAGACGTTTGACATACATGTACCAAATTTGTCAGCAAAAGTTGGGAAAATATGAGTATTTACATCATTTTTTTTTTTTGTATTGGCATTCAATAGTTTTATTTCCCAAATCAAATATTATTGGTAACTATTATTTGTAACAACAGTAAGCTTGGATACCATAGAAGACAAGTTCATTGCTGTTGTGAAAAAATTACCTTTGATGCATGTATGTCGGTAAGTTTTGCTGCATGTAAAAATTAATTTCAAATTGAAGGACATTCTTAAAACATGATATTTTTCATACTGGAATAACAAGGCTTCAGCAGTTTAAACGTCTAATCATTGGCAAGATAGTCATTTTGCAGTTAACTTGGACTTTGCATTTTTTATTTCAGGGGAAGCAGCCTTGAAGAGAACAATGGACCGCGAGTCCTCTCCCTGCGATCAGCCCAACAAAATCTTGAAGCCAGAGCCTGGGGAGATAGAACGACCAGCGCTGACACCACTCATGAACTATCCCGACAGGAACGGGGAGAACTACAACAACAAAAAGTGTGCTGGCACACAGACGTAAGGACAGCTTGGTTTATAATTTCCAACACACTCCATACTAGTTCCTAATTTTCTCGAGGTAGAATTGAGAAGAAGGTTGCATGGTCAACTTCCTTGTGCAAAAGAGCTTTCATCCAAGTACCAACATGTCAAGTCTTAAATCCGTAATTTTTGCATTGCCTGGAAAGTTTATAATGCTGTGTTGCTTGTGGTAGCTAGAACATGACTTTCCAGGCAGCGCAGAAAAAGTATTGGTGCAGACCATGTGACCACTATGGTGGGGGAAAGGTAGAAGACAGAAACCTGCATGATTGTACATGTACGTCCTCACTGTGGTACATGCATTTGGTTTTTCGACCAAACAGGAATGCAAGTGAAACCATCGGTGTCAGCCATGGGATAACAAGTTGACAGTTCGTACACACAAAAACTGCATACCAATTCACATGCATTTAATTTACTGATATAAAAAAGTTTTACCTCAAGTAGGGTATTTGTGGATTATTTTTTTTTTCTGTATTGCCATTTTTTTTTTTTGGTTTTGTTTTGTATTGTTTTTTGTTTGTTTCATAAGCACATAATTATTTTATCAAAAAATAGTAGGCCAGTCAAATATGTTGCATACATACATTTGTATGTTATGTCGAGGTGACCAAAGAGAAAGAAATGCACTTGTTGTAAATAGCCTCAGGTATTCCATGTGTCTGACTCATGGCCCAGCAACAAGTGGCACCATAAAAAGGTAAGGTAACGAATTATCCTCTTCTGTTTTATGTAGCAATTCTTGCTGTGGACATTTATAGCTAGGGTGGTGCCTATTTGTCTTGTAAGCAAAATTGTTAGCCTTCAGTCATGTCACAAAGAGGTAAAAACTACAACAAAGACAAGAACTCACAATGAGACTTTTTTTTTTTTTTTCAAGTTGCCTGGACATGTTTTATTCATATCTGAGGCAAGAGATAAGTTGCCAGGAATTGAAAATGGTGGTCAGCATGTACACAAACATATGCGTTCATATGTTTGCTGATCAAATTTTAAAATATTGACCGAATTGCAACTTTTTTCGTGCCGAGGGGCTTCTCTGGATGGAGTGTGCGTCTTTGATCATCACTGCTGAAGTTGAGTGCTATTTGTTGCATCAACGTTGGAATGTTCGGCTTTGTCCTTAATGTCCGGCTGTTATTGCTTATCTATTGTGTTTGTATGAAACGGCAAAGTATGTATTTTAGACACACCCATATGCAAACCAATGCTAGACCAGTGCTGGGAATTACAAAGTTGTAGCCATATTGGCTAAAATGACTGAAATGTTTTAGCCAAACTTGAGGTTTTATAGCCAAAACACTTCTAACACTGCAGCCCAAATCCTTCCTGCCCTTTTGGAACAAAAGAAATATTTGGTAATGAAATTGAAAATTTAAATTGAAAATAAGTTCAAAATTTCTTTAGCAATTGGCTAAAAGGTGGTTAATATCTTCAGCTAAATTCAAACCGTGTTAGCCTATGGTTAATTGACTAGTAGCTGCTGCCAGCCCAGTGACGGGAATCTCACCAAGGCCTGCGTCACTTGAACCTCACTTTAATCCATTAATTTCATTTTAATACTTTCACAGCACAGTGTAAGTAGTTCTTTTCCTTTCAGTTTTGATTTTTTTTGCCATCTCATCTGAGAATCATACAATTATGATTGAGGAAATCAAGGAAATATGATACATTCAAGAAAAATATGTTAGCAGGTTTTAGATTCAGCAGCTGTGTAGGATATGTTTATGCTAACAATATCATAAAATTCTGATAAATGGAGAAACATATAAAAAAAAATTGGGGGGGGGGAGGGAAGAGTGAAATTTTGACTCCAAAAACAGATCTGGCTACCAGTGAAAGTTCTTGCCACAAACCATATGGATGTGTACCAAAAGTGGTCACCTTTAACGTAACCTACAAAAAAAGGGGGAAAAGTGGGGAATAACTGTTTTTGAAGGCTGTACATTTTGTCAAAGTCAGGTGGCAGGCTATACATATAGCAGCGTTGAATTATGAGTGATGTCTTGGATGTGCAGCATTCATATGAATCCATATATCATTTTCGTGTCAATGTATGAATATCCAGTACAGTCCAAGCTAAATAACAGATGAGCATGTTTGTTTTGACCGCTTGCTGAACATGACTATGCATTATTACATTTATTGTATTATCTTAGATGGACATTGGACAAACACATTGACCTCATTGCCTCAAGTTGAACAATTCATAAAATCATGTGAAAGGCAGTGGTGTACAAAATTTTCCTGTTAAGATGTTAGGGACATAACCTATAAATTCAGCTCTTCACAGAAGGGTAATGGCTTAGAATTGTTCTGGTGGCCGTTTGTGTCGATTGCTAGGGCCTTTGTTTCACTATACCTTTGGTCATGTGAGAAAACGGATCTGTTTAGCAGACAAATAGAGGCTGTTGTGTGTGGCAGAATTGAAGGTCTGCAACTCTGGCGCAGCCATGATCAGTAAGGTAATGCATACACGTACCTAAAACTTGTGAAGAAATTTTGGAATAAGAGTGCAACATTCCCTAGGATGAACTTTGACCATATGTTGCAAGCCAAAATTTTAAAGCATTTTTGTACCAATTTTGTGAGGTAAATAAGTGGCAGTCCACAATGAAACGCCAGGAAAAAAAAACTTTCAATCAGGCAGGGAACTTTTGATTTTGCTCACTTGATCACAGAGATGTAATTCTGTCAGTGGGATTGCTGTCGTCAGAAGACCAGCACAAGCCACATGGTAAACCATCAAAGACACTCTTTCACGATCAGTTGGCTTGTCTCAGGGAGAAATTGAATGCAGCTGAGATGGGCTTGCGGAGAATGTAGGTCTGGGGAGGGTGTATTATTCCTTGTTCAAGTGCCAGTTACGGAGAGTTGGCATCATCCAAAGTGCCTGTGTTCTTTCAGTATTGATGCGGTGGAGCCTGACCCTAAGATAATCTTGTTTATACTCTTGATAAATTTGGCATCCCAAAAATTGCCCTGAAACAAAAGAAGAATTTTGAACAAATTTCAGAAATTACTACTAAATGTTCAAAGGAACAATCTATGGTGGAACTTCTGTACAAACTTCTTAAGATATATGGAATGTGACAGGGAGTATGATCATAAAATGGATGATATATATATATATATATTTGTATGTTGCAATATATATGTTGCAATCCAGCAGTACATGGAAGTACAAGTGCCCACCTTGGAATAGTGACTTTTCTGGCGTCCACTTTGCGAAGATTGATTTGAAAGCTTCAGTCTGGCCATACAGACCACCCAGTTAGGGACAGATTTGTGTTTGTGTTTTTTCTCCTCATAGAAAAAAAGGTAGCATCTGTTCCTTTTTGATCATATGCAAACAAATCTACCAAGACTTGAAGTCGCCAAAGGTTTTTGATGATTCTCAAAGCCACATGGCTGTAGTCTTAGTGAACTCATGTACTTGGATACCAGGGTTACTGCTGGTTTTTACATGCACAGGCAGATGACTTGGTATTCTGGTCGTGGCATGGTCTGCACAGCAGGCAATATTTAGTTTGTTGTATTTTACCTGCATTGAAAGTTCCCTATGTGTGTTAACTTTATTTTATGTATTTATTTATTTACTTTTTTTTTTCAAGATAAGGCATTTAGTTTTTTACTTCCAATATGCGTTAATTGTACAAGATTGCAGTGATACTTTTTAATTTATTCTCGCTGCATTATCCATACCTCTGTCAATCCCATCAATATAACTGCATTATGTAAAAAAAATATATATATTGACGACAGCTTTAACTAATTCATGTCAGAGCTCTACCCGAGGACATACCAGATGCCTATGAGAAACCAGCTTCCACTTATTATTTATGCATCTTTTATAAATGTTTAAAATACTGGTTTTGATTTTGAGTGATACCCCAGGGGAATATATTACCACAGTATTTGGTGAAGCATTGACTGCATTAAGTTTTTATCCGAGATGAGCTTTATGTTGGACCAAGGTCCCATTTATGACAGGGTGCCCTTCATCATTTTTCTTTTTTTTTTTCTCATTTTGTTATGAATTTTTTTAAAACTTTATTTGGAGGTCAGGTGAGAGATACCCAATGGAATAATGTTCTTATGGTCCATCACACAGTGTATTAGTTTTGCCATGTCAACGTTGCATTGTGCTGTTGTGTTATTCATACAGTCAAAATGAAAAGACGGGCACACACCAGAAAATTTGTTGGCTGATGGCGGTCATCCCCGCAGAAAACAGGTTTTTTTATGTCTATTTTTGTAATGGTTCTTAGACAAAGAGCACTCACAAATTTTGTGAAAGATCAGAGATGTTTAGTTAAAGATGTACAGTACAGAAACTTTTTCAAAGCCCCTGAAGTGAACTCTTTGTAGGACTCTTTGATGTGAAAAGTCACAGCTCGGCCAAAAAGAAAGTCAGATACTTGCACATGCAAGGGTTGAAAATTGATTGTGACAGAGCATTTTCTGAGAGTTTAACATTGAAAAAAAAAAGTGAATATTTCACTGCAAGTACTGCAAGGCAGCTAGTGGGCGTACCGCTTGAGACTATAAGTACTGCTCGACACTATTTAAGCTTTGTCCCCATATGGCAATTCTTCTGCCCAGTATTTCAGCACGCACTTTGGAAAAGCTCATACCTTGCACTTGACAGTCAGGAATAACGCAAAATATTCATGATTCTGGCTGCAAAAATCAGCATAACCATGGGAAATATGGAGCCACAGTGGTGACAGTAACAAACTAATGAATACCACAATGCAGACAATGCTTGGAATTTGGTTCCAGCGTGCACATACCTGCGCATACCCAGCGCAGTGCACATTGTTAACGTGTTGGATCTCCCCATAGCCTGCAGCCAGTTCAGGCCATTGGTCAGTAATTACCTTATTTTGTGATGTAGTGTGACTGTTTGTCATTAATTAAGCATAAACTGGTTTGTCTATGGGGTTATTGCATTCTAATAGAAAGGTATTTCGTTGCCAATCTGATGGCCATTCCCCATTACTGGAATGCATAATTAGGTTCAGTGGAGATGTTCTGACCTTTGATTTGGAACTTTGATATGCTTGATTTGAACACAATTGTTAAATGTCCCATAAACCATGTGCTAACTTAGATTTGTCACCTGGTGTAGTAATGTGAATTTTCTTGATTTGTGGATATATACAGTGTACATTATGTACATGCAACATTATTTTGCAAGTGTTTGCTGGAAAATTCTTTGACAATAAGAAAACATAATGAAAAGAAGTATTTTTACATAGGTATGAAAAGAAGTTCAGAGCTATCTCTGAAAATGTGGAAATAGTGAACTGGAAATGCAGCAAAAAAAAAGAAAAAATTAAGAAAAGAAAAAAATGGAAGATCTCTATGTTGTATACCTGAACCATTCTGAAGGTTGTACATGACATTGACATTGTATACATCTATTTCAGTCCTGCCAGGTATATGCCACTTATGCTGTACTGGAGCCTATATTATGTGTGCAACTTGTCACACACACACGCACACACACACACAAAAAAAATGTTTTCACATAGCAGATGGACCAATTAGATTTCTGTGTTCATTGTGTTACTCCAAGCAATTCTTTAACTTGTATATTCATTACACACACAAAAAAATTATTTCTGCTGGGAATTATTCCATGAAGTTAACATTTACGTAAATGAAAAAAGACGTGGGGATGTTTGAGGAAAATGGATATTAACCACATCCTCCTTGAATTCTGACTGAATTAAAGAGTGAGTCAATAGCATGCCTTAACATCAGTTGGGTACTGAGCACCCAAATCATGCCAAGGGAAGTTGTTAACCTGGGACATGGTATCTCTGTAATTCTCGGATCTGCATTTTTCTTTCAATTTGTTTTCATTGCTATTGAAATTAGTCAAAAACACTGGAGTAGATGATCACCAGCTGGTTTTGACTGCTTAGAGGCATGAAGGGTTGAATTTCAGTAATAATATAGATATTACGAGTCAGCTTGAAGCTTTCTGGCATTATTATCCTGACTTGGAATAAAATATTCCAATTATGCACCAGTCCCACATGACAGCATACATTCCAGGTGAGACCCTTACGTAATAGTGCCGCAAGTTGCAGGCTCTTATCTCTACCTGTATAGATGCATACTAATCACGTTCCTCAGAAATACATTCCTTAAAAAAGAATGCAGAAAAGAGGGAAATGGGATGGCACGGTGACAGCTAAGTTAGAACCAGGGAAACACAGCCTGCTGCGCCAAGTCTTATCTTGCAGTTGCTTATCAGTATGGCACGGCAAGTATTTCATTATAATGTTTCATGTGATTGATGAGTTAGTTAGCTGTAGTCCCTTTGTTCTTACGGGTCAGGACTCGGATGGATTGCACTTTGTTTCGTGTTGAAAATTGTCTATTTTGATAGCCACACAGTGATACGTAAGAAAACTGTGAAGAGCTTGCTTTGATGTTTGGCTGATGATTGCAGAGGGCTACACCTTGATAGCTGCTTGTAACTGTGTGAGCAGCTTGCTGACTTGTGCTGCTGCTGCAGCCATACTTTTGAAGGCGACGTGTTGCTCATGAATTGTGCAATTTCCGTAACTTTCTTGTTTCTGTTGTACAAACAGGAGCAACAGTGCCACATCTTCTGTGTAGTTCAACTTCTGAAGATCATCACTTTGTGTCGTGGACCATTTGTACAAAGGTCCATGCATGTACTCATCAAAAGGCGTCAACAGAGGCCATTCCTAGCCTTGGTCATGCAGCCTTGGGCACTGAGGGCTTGCTGTTATGCAAAATCGTTTCATCCTGGTTGTTTACCGTGTCCACGGTGGGCAATGGTACAAGTGAAACAGTTTCTAAACAAGAATTTATTAAGCAAAATACTTGCCAAAACATGGAAAAACATCCTCCTAGTGCTCTCAGACTAAATCAAACTGTTGGAGTGCTTCGATTGGCTTTATTTAACTCATTCCATACCAGTCCCTGATTTATGCGTATATTTACGTAGATTTAATATGACAATTATATATTTAAATTCATGAAAAGAGCTTTCATTCAAGTACCAACATGCCTTTAGTCTTAAGTCGGTGGTTCTGGCACTGCCTGGCAAGTCATGCTGCAGCTGCCACAAGGGCAGCTGCAGCATGACTTGCCAGGCAATGCCAGAACCACTGATCAAGGCTTGTGACCATAGTATGGAATGAGTTAAGGGTAGTGTCTCACTTGACTGACTTGACAATCCTCAGTGACAGCCATCTGACACCGCTTGACCAGACACAAAGGTAGCAGCTGACAAGTGGTTCCTGAGCACTTGCATAACATGGGGCTAAAAATTCCAAAAAAAAAAAAAAAAAATTCTTACAAGGGCATGGGCCCATATTAAAATCATATCTTGGGTAGAGTGCACATTATCAGTCCCTCATTTCTGTCCTCATTTATCCATTTTGCTTACAGCTGTTCATATTCAGTGTCTTAGCAGTCATCCATGAAGGCAGAAAAAATGAAGAAAAGAATTTTTCTTTTTTTTAATTTTCAGCATCACATAAATTGAAAAATATCCACAGTGTCTCCATCATATTCGTAAACTTGGAGTGTTTTTAGTTCAAGAATAATTGAGAATAGTTTTGAACAGTGCTGCTAGGTGCTCTGGAGAAAAAGTTGAAAATTGACAAAGCATACTAACATTCATGAAATATTAGAAAAAAATTTCAGTGCCACCTTTGAAGCAGTCAAGGTCTAGGGGTCCCGAGAAGTGCCCATTGCAATTTTGAAGCAATTGGCCAAGCGGTTTTGGATTTTTTTTTTTTTTTAAGTTTTTGCAAGAAAAATTAACAAAACTAGACATGCCTTCAATGCAAGCGTTGACTGAAGGGTAAACCATTTGCTCAAATTAGGTCATGGTGACACCAAAATCTAATCAGTTCATCTTGCCAGCTAAGATAAGCATATTGCCAAATTTGAGCGAAATACATGGAGACATTCTGTAGATATCATGGAAGCGAGAATGTGCACATCCGGACGGACAACAGGAAAACAGAAAGGTTCCCCCCCCCATGGGGCGGACCCTTAGAAATAAAAAAATCCGTAAATCACTGGAGCCTGACCGTTTAAACAAACCTTGTAGAGACCCACCCAAGGTACATTCCCACCAAGTTCGAAATGAATCTGGTTGACACTTGTAGAGGAAGTAGAAAATGTAATTGTGGACAGACAACGCATGTCGGATGAACATACAACCACCCCCTCACCTGACAAGCTCAGCTGACTGACACATCAGCTGAGCTAAAAAGCACAATCCTATGTCTAAACTTATACATCCATTAATTGTTATTATCCCATTATGACACATTGCACCAAATTGGCACCAGCAACCCTCATAATTAAAATAGTTTGATGAATATTGGGGAAAGAGGGGCACATTTACAGAACAAGAGGACTGGGCAATGTATCAAGCCTGCGGACCCTACTAACTGACATGTCAGCTTAAAACTCCTGGTGTTCCAAGATGCTAGGCAGTGAGGACTAATTGGTAGATCACACAGTTATAACTTTCCTATGCTGTTTGAAAGACTAGATTTGAACTGTTATGCTTCATGCTTAGGGGTTCAGGATTTTTCCTTAACAACAAAATAGCAAAGTTTAGCTTCCCAGAGATTGATGTTTGAATGGATTACTTGCAGTTAAACTTTAGTTTATCGAAATGTAGTTTCAGTCAATGATTCTATCACTGTGTACAGAATGTTGGGCTGTATCCCGAGCTTGCACTGTCAGTGTAATACTATCATCTTATCAAATCACTGAGATACCTGGCCTGGCAAGATTTATACAGTTAGCTTCTCATTCCCTGAATAATCACACATAGATCAGGTATGTGCACGCTCTGAAAATTTGTGATATTTATGTTCTTCGATGGAATTGTATATTTGTGAAAGAATGTGTGCTGTTGCCATGAAAACCACAGGTACATGTATTGTAAGAGTATATACACAGTAGCCTGTAGCAGTATGTTTGTTTGTTTATAACACGCGCAGGTGATGTCAGCAAAGGTAGGGAGACTTTGGTTTATAATCACTGGTCACAAATCACATGTATTGTGCATGTGCCAAACCCTGGGGCCTGCATTACCCTCCCCCCCCCCCCCTCCTGTAAACAAAGACAGCTGAGGCACTTGAAAGGCATGCTGGGATACATCACATTTCCCATCAAGCCAAAAACTATGATTTTATGCAGATTTACTTATTTGATATACTTCATCAATAACATGTTTGGTTAGTGATTTTTACATTGATGGGTTATTGATGGTGCAGCATGATTTTCTCAGCAATGCAAAACAGTGGTGACCTTACAGTGCAATTATCCTTTCAGTAACAAATTTTGGACTGAGTCAACAGTTTTTTTCTCGGCACGCATTGAGTGCATTGCATCCAATGCGTGCCGAGAAAAGCTGTTGACCTGGGGTATTCTCTCTGGAACTATAGGGATACTGGAACTTGAATGAAAGTTTTTTTTTATGAGGAATAGGATTCTTGGATCCTAATGATAATTCAGACTTGTCTGACTTAAGTAGATCAACTTTAGATGTGATTGGCACTGAAAGAGTTAATTTGGCAGTTATTTGCTTCCCACTTAACCGGCCAAAAGTGGCTGGGGGGGGGGGGGGGGGAGGGGGTGTCAAATGTCATCAGCTATGATGTTTTTGACTAACTTCAACAGTTATGAAAAACAGTTAGAATGCAAATTGTAGATGAAAACTTATCAAGATGGCCCAACCCATGTCAATAAAAGCTGCGGCCTCATTTGTAATTCAAGGGGTAGAAAGATGGCGGTCTTTTACAAGGAAATAATAATTGTATAGGTCTGTCATTCCAGGAAATACACAAGAATGTGTCGTTGATCGACTTATATTGAATGGGTTGTATGCAAATTTGTAGTTCCCAGTGTAACTTGGGTAATATTCATTCGTGCAGACGCTGGCTTTGCAGATGCTGTCGTATGATTCAGATGGGATGAAAAAAAAAAATTGACTCGTGGCTGGACAGTGGGCAACTAAAGACTAGAAGGACTGCAAAGTAGGCAATATATGTGTAAGATGGCTCGGTGATTTGTGCACAGTCAAACAATACAGATTTTAAATTGTGTACATGAACTTGTTCATTCACTTTTGGGAGAGCCAAAATTTGCATATAAAACCTGTTATACAAGATCACCTTGTAAAGAGACCACTTGTCCTTTAAGACTGCCTTATTTGGCCAAAAAGTGCTTTATCACCATTTCGAGAGACTTGTTCCACCAGCTGATGTACTTTGTTATTAATGTGATGCAATAAGACGCTGTCTGTTTGGCAGAAAGGGTGGTCTCAGGGGTAAGGTGAAAACCTATGGGATAAGTCAGCAGGGGTTGTATGTACACCCAAACAACATTAAGGCCATCCCCTTTATCAAGCCTCCCGCCCCCCCCCCCCCCAAAAAAAAAGTTGTGGTTCAGATGATCTTTACTTGTCATCGTCATATAGAAATATATTGTACAGTCTTCAAATAGTAGTCTTAATAAACAATGTGGTCTCTTGCAAGAAGCAGTCTTTATAGGAGGTGTGACTGTATATTTGAATTGGGACCTTAAAGATGGAGGCCTGTATATTAATGCTATTAGGTGAACAAGGTCAGGTGGACATGAATTAGAATATGATTGCAGCAAAGGTGGTGAAAAATACCAGGAACAATGAGTACCTTTGCACACTCTGCAATGTGGAATATGGATGGGGCCTCCCATATATGTGAAATACCAGACATGACCCTCATGCCCAAGGCTGGCTGTAGCACCACGACCTGCCAGCCTGTTCTGACCCAATGTTGCCCTCCCCGATAATCAAACAATGGAATCTGGCCACGTAGCCCAGGGGAGTGAGAAAAAAAAAAAAAGGACTGTCACTAAATGAAGATTTTAACCCATATGTTCCCCCAAATATCGGCAATAGTTTCTTGTGACTGATTACAGCTTGGATGGATCCACAACATTCCAGATAGTACAATTACATTGTGATTGAGCAGTTTAGATAGTTTTGTCTGCGTACCCAGGGGACATAACAGCACAGAAGAGCCCTACTGGCAACAAATACCTGTGTACTATTAATTTGTGATAGATTGATGTCCCCCTGGGCAATCGGCAAAATTGGCAACTTTTAGCAAATGGCTGAACATGCCAAGGGTTTATCTATCTTTTGAAAGGTGTACCTGACCAAATCAACCCAGGGCTGTACATCATCGTATATAAACAGTTATGAAAGGTCACATTTTTTGATAAATTGTGAAACTATGTAATGGGTTGTCTAAAGTGAAGTTCCCAATTTGTTAGGCGTGCACGAGTTACTGTCAAACGTTTGATGAAGTGGTCTACATGTGATCAATTTTGGCTGTGTATTTACCTGCATGCAGACTCTCTTACCTCTTGCCTGCTGAACAAGCATACCTTTCTTTGTGCGCAAGGCTATAGAGTCTTTATTCAGGTAACTTTATGTTGGCCTTTTTTCGTGCATTTATCTGCAATGATTTTGTCTGCTAAATAACCACTAGATGTATTTCATTTCTTGCTCTCATCCCACAATAATTTTCCACAACCAGTTGTGACAGTGGAGGTGACTTGAACCCATTACAAGCATCATGAATGGAACAGGCAATAACCACTCAGCAGGCTATTAACCTCTTGACTGCCGAACAATTAGAAATTTTCTCAGTCATGCTTTAGCCAACCCTTGAATATACGTATTGAGAGAAGATTAACTCTTGATACTCTTCACATTGGGATCCCTGAAATATAACAAGTTTACGTTTAAAATAAGAGGCGATGGAGATGGCTAAAAAGCCAAATTCACAGCAGAAAGGGTAAAATCTGTGTTAAAGAGGCCACTGAGTGAGGACTGCAATGTGTTTACCTGCATGAACTGCAGGTGGGATACCCACCTACCTTCTCTGCTTTTCCTGAGCTAAATTATCACTGGCCCCTTATTGGCCTGGTACCATGCCAACTGGTTCACGGGGTTACCTGTGAAGAGATGGGTGGCTCCAGTGTATGTTGGCGTCCATCCAGTCTGCCTGTAGTCTATCCAGTCAGCCGCTAATCTCTTGTACCTGGTCCCAGCAACGTACCCTGAACTGTTGACCTCTACCCCTCCAGCGAGGGGGGAGTTCCAGGAAAGATGCTGCTGGGGAGACATTTAAATCAAGTTCCTTCATCGTGTCATTGATGGAGAGGTGTATGGTTCCCTGGGTGTGACATTTTGAAACTGGGTACCAAAGTCTCTGGGTGACTCTTTTTTACATCATGCTTCATATATTGTGGCTCAGATTTTATGAGTCAAGAACACATTGTAGTTGATATATTTGGTTGTACTCTGTGGATGTGCATGCAAAAAAGCTAGACTGGATCCCCTGATCATTGCCTGAGGATCAGGCTGTTTATTGGGTATCACCAGCATTGCCCTAGCATCAGTGAAGCAAAGACCATCATGCAGGCAACCAGGATATGTCTAGTTCATTGTGGCCCACAAACAACAAACTAAAGAGAAGGTCCGTAAAGCAGGCCAGAATAAATGACATTTCCACAGTAAACTGACTTCATTCTGCTCTTTATGAATTTGTAATTTAACATTATTTACTTATATGGTAAATTTTGCATACAAAAAAAGGTATGAAAATGGTGAACATGGATGTTTTTCCTTAGAATTTGAAAAGTAAGCTTTGAGAAATCAACAAATATCTATGAGTGAAACTCTTCAATAATTTAAGTGCAAGACCAGTGGCTGGAACTCACCAGTGGTTGGAAAGTAAAGTCAAAGTATCTATACTGGGTTATAACTAACAGTGATTTATGGATCTATGATGATGTCCAATTTGTTCTCATCAGATTTAGTATGAATCCTTATCAACAACAGCATCATTATCATAATTTGCAAAACAGCATGACAGAAAAGTGATATTGCTTTCAATCATAGGCCAGGACTCCAGGCATTCCCAGACACAGACAGCATTTAACTCTTTATATTCCAGTAAAATATTTTGCCATGTCATTATCTGGAGTTGTGAAGTAATTTGTACTTTCAAATGCTTCATGAAAAGAGCTTTCGTGCAAGTACAAACATGACTGGTGTAAAGTCAGTGGTTTCTGCATTGCCTGCCAAGGCATGCCACAGCTTTTGCAAGGATAGCTGCAGAATGACTTCCCAGGCAATACAAAAAAAACAACAACAACAACAACAACAACAACAATGAGGCCTTGACCACTGCAGCATGGAAAGAGTTAAATGTTGGTTTACTGTAAATTGCTTTATTTCGCTGTATTTTCATTTTCGCTTATTTTGCTGATGGCACAAAACTGTGAAAATAAATATACAGTGAAATAGCAGTTTAGCATTAATTTAATAGGAATTATGTTGAAAATGGGGAAATTAAAAAATTCATGGTGAAATTAAAAAAATTCAATGCAATGTGTGAAATGCAAAAATCATGAAAATTTATACACGTGAAAATAAGTACATTTACAGTAATATTAAATCTGTAAAGTGTCATATTTTCTGTAGTATCCACCTAATTGTGAAAGACAGGTGCCAAGCTTTTTCAAATATTTACCTGCTTGATTAAAAGTAGTGTCCAATAGATTATATTCTTGTGAATTTAAAGAAAGAAAAAGGCAGCTTAAAAAGGTGACCACTCACAAAATGCAGCATCTGAGCACACCATTGGAATTTTGTTATATAACGTCTGTCTCAGCAAAAAACTCACAAAGTATGCACGACCCGTCACGTGACGCATGCCAGAGATTACGTTGATTGGCATTTATTTCTTATGAAACATTGGAATCTTTGTCTCTTGCCACAGAAATGGAGAGCAATTTGGGGTCTGTAAGTTGAGGGAAGGATAAAGGTGTTGGGCATTTGCAGACTTATGAATCTTTGGAATTTATATCGGGTCTTAAATTATAAATACTAGGACAAAAAAAAGAAAGGCACCCCAGTATGAAATGGGAATAAATAAATTTATGACCATAATAAAATAAGGTTCTTGGCATATTATACTGAGCAATAAAGTTCTTTGGATTTGTTTATGTGTACAGAGTATGCAGGAAAGATGTACCCTGCCATACCACTGCCCCCCCCCCCCCTGCACCCCTGCAGAGGGTGGGTGGGGGTTATGTGGGGATAATGATGCAGAAAACACATCTATGTAAAATGATTTCATTGAAATCCGCACAGAACTGCTGCAAAAGTGTGACAGACATGCTAGTTTGTGAGTGTTACCACATCAAGGCTGTGCCAAAATAAATTTCTTTCACATGTAACAGCCCCCCACCCCACCCCACCCGCATTATTTATAAAAAACATAAAATCAAAGGATCTTGTGAGGTTCATGCACACATATAATCATATGTGTAACTTTATGCCTTGTGGTGCATCCCACAAATGAGGAGGGATTGCTTGTATCGCAAATTCAGCCTGAATTTAAAACTTTCACCAGCTGCCTGACCACCAATGTTGAAAGTTAATGTGAGACTTCAATAGCTCTGCAGGCAACTCTGTCGGTTACATTTGTGAATATTACATTAACTCATTCCACCCTAATTATGGTTCCCCCCCCCCCCCCCCCCCCATATCTAAATGTTGTCTGTTAATTGTATTTTACTAACTAAGGGATTATTTTTCAAAATTTTTGATAAAATTTGCATGGAAGATCATTCTAAATTATATTCCCATGGTCAGCAGCTTGTCTTGGCATGCTCTGGGCTCATGGCACCTAGAGCACGCCAAGGAAAGCTGTTGACTCGGTCTTCTATCAGGGTGGAATTAGTTAACCTTAACTCAGTCTGTGGTGTACTAATAAAGGACTTTTCTTGGTCAGTGATTTTTACATTATTGGGTAATGCAAAAAGCACTAACCTGAGACATGCTAGCACTTGAACGAAAGTCACTTATTGCTGTGCAGAACTTGAATTATGCCATCTTGATTTGTGTTAAATCTGGTAATTTTAGAGCAGAATAAGGGACTGGCTGAGAGAGAGTTAAGCATAGAGCAGTCTGTGGAAAGCAGCTTAATTACAGTAAAGCATAGAGATTATATACAAGCTTGTATTGCCAGCATAGACCAGAGGGAGGGGTTCCCTAATAATAACTACTTTACTTGGAAACCAGTGCCCACTGACTGGTCAGCCAAGCTGAGCGTTACCTTGCCATGAGGTCTAATATTTCAAGAAATATAAACCGCAGATTTATTGCCAATTCACGGCATGTTCTGACAAAATCCTCCCCTGGCCAAGGAGAATCTAAGCTGTTTTTAATATCCCCTGTTATGTGAAAACTGTTTGGATTGTGAGTCGCTCCATTTTGAGCTCTGTTAATTTTGGAGCACAGCAATCACAGACATATCTTGCATGAGCTGGATTGTCCGAATAATCCAAGTTCTTGGCAGTAGGGTTTTACATCTTCTGCACATCGTACCAGGGATGCTGGCCCCTTTCTGGGTTTTTCTCCATGCTTTAGTTGTCGGTGCCAGTTGAAGATGTCGGGCTGTGGGTGTGTTTGTGAAGGAGGAAGACAAACAATGATCACAATTTGGCATCTGATCTATGCAGTAGGCTCCTGGCATGCTGTGCATGCCCCTTCCTTGCAGCTGCCTCGGTTGGAGACCAGTGCTGTGCTGACCTCTAGTGGCAGCTTCTTACACTGCACTACAGGGACTGCACCATCCAAGAATAGTCATGAACATGTATTACACATCAGATGGTAAGGCATTAGCAAGTAAACATTTTATTTCAAATGAGTAGCTGTGTTTGTTAGCAAAGTTATATAACTAAAGATTGATTGTTAAAGGTGTATTCACTATTCACTTGGTATTTGCATACAGTCATCACATTTGATACTTACATTTTGTCTGTTCTTAATTTTGCAGGCCTTTTTCCAGTTTTAATGGAGAACACAGTACAAATCGACATGACCCTTATCATCATAACAACGAACCATACATTCTAGATTTGGACCAGCGCTGCCATAATGGACATCAGCGCCCCCTAGTGGGACAGCCCACAAATTCCTCATATCACATGACTAGTATGTCAGGACATTACAGTGAGCAAGAATGTGACAATCATAATATGCCATTAAACTTAACCATGACAACTGGCAGCTCATCATCATCAACGAACTCCTCTCCATCACCACGGCAGCAGAGTCGTCCATCTGTAATCACAGTTGCTCCTTCCTCACTAATTACAAGTCGAACTAATAACAATAATTATGGGAGTAATACAAACAGTGCAATGATGGGAGTAGATGGATTACGAAGACGTGAGGTCGTATTTGGTAAGTTTTTCTTTTTTTTGGGGGGGGGGGAGAATTGCAATGTGACCCACACTTCCTATAATGCTTCATTATTACGAAGGTCACAACACGATGTTTGAGAAGTCACATGCAAAATAGACATAAATGTGTGGAGGCAAAGACATAATGAAACATATAATCAGTAAAAGGTGGCCATATTTATTTTCATAAACTTGAGACCTCAGCCAAAGATAGCTGACTGGTTATAACTGTCCTTGCCGCTTTTGTTGTGTATATCCAGATTTCCTGAGTTGATTCTTATATGAGGCAGTCAAGCATTGTGCAGTTATTGTGTTAATGGCGTAGATGTACCTTGAAATTGTATAGTAGCATTTTAGCACTTTTATACCTGCAAAAGTCACAATTCAACACCTGTGATTTTTTTTTCTCTGCTTCAAGGACTGTGAAGAATCTAGAATATTTTGTTTGAATAATAATTCAGATGAATTTTGTTGTCAAAGAAAATCTGATGCCAGAAAACAAAATTTGCAACTTTTATCTCATCTCTTTGGCCACTATGCATGGCCTAATTGAAGCTGCAAAAACTGACAATACAGTTATTTTTGACTGGTTAGATGTGAAGTGGTTCCTGTACGAATGTGGTGGAAAATGGTATGTGGGGAATGCAGAACTTTCTCATGACAACAATACACCTCTTATGATGCTAGCTTGTTGTTGATTGGCTTGTTGTGGTTCTCAATAGGGATTCATGTACATATTATCATATGTTAACCTATTTTCAAAAGCATAGCAGTAGGCTGATACCAGCTGAGTCCCTGGGGGCAAGAATTGCATGTAGGAACCATTTACATTGCCTCTGAAGCAGACCCTAGCTCCCTGTTACGTCTGCTCCGCTGGTGTAGCAGAGAGAACATGGAACTTGGTTTGCTTTGGAGGCAACCTTTAATGAAAACCTTTTTCATTATTTTGCCTATGTTACCACAAAATTGGAAACCGATAACGTATAAAATTTACTTTGCAAGACTTGGATGTTCAATACAGTGTATTTACATCCATTTTGTATGATCAGCTTTTCAGCCTGTAGTCATTGAACTAAATCAACTTCATATGTTGCGGTGATTAGACATGTAAATGCATGACTTCAGGATTCAATAATGACACTAAGTTGCAAGCCTGTACTTTTTCAGGCTCAGATGTGTAAGGTCCATTATAATGTTTTGAGTGCAAATACTTCCAAAAAAAAAAAAAAAATGTTGATCAGTGTGATTGTAACAGATTCTTACAGGAGTCAATGTGACTTAAGCTTGTCATTGAAACCTTTGATCTGTGTCTTCTTTCCCAGGAATGGAGTGCTTAATGATGATAACTCTAAGCAGACTGGGAGTCTGGTTAAAATATGGCCATCGCCATCAAGTAGTATTTCATACTCTCCCCCCCCCCAAAAAAAAAAGAGAAATAAGTGTTCTTTCAGGTGATCTTTAGGCACAAAAACATCAGATTTTTCAATAAACTTAGCATAGCATAATGTGTTTTGCTCATCACCATAAGTTCAGTCAGTTCACAACTGTCTCAAACATTCTTGGAAGAATTTTATGAGGATCAAATTAAATGATTACATGTATAAAGAGCCCTTCTGAGTGAGGGAGTGACAGAAACAAATTACACCCTAATGTCTGAGGCATTGTGTGTGCCAGGGTGTGTGGCTTCTTGCGCAAGTGCATCCATACCCAGGCCCGTCATCACTGGCGCTCTTGGAATTTCACCTGGGTCCACACAACAGGAGGAACTCCTAGCTAATGTGTACAGATGATGATAACATACAGAGATGATTTATGAGGTGCAGTTGTATGTCCCCTGCACCACGGTTAACTTCCTGGAAGCTTACAGAGAAAACACGAAAAATGGGCACCATTGGCATTTAGTAACTATTTCCAAACAGAAGTCCTGAAAAGCCAGAATAAATGGGCTGCAACAAGGATATGAATTTCAGCTGCAGAAATGAAATTTAAATTGTCTGCAAATTTTGCCTGAATTTAGACACAGACTAGGTCATGAAACATGTAACAGTATTAATTTGGTACCTGGTCAACAGTTGAATAACATTGTAAATGTAGTAACAGCTTTGAAAGAAGCACCCTTCTTCTTTTTGTGTGTGTGTTTTGTTTTTGTTTTTTTGTTGTTGGGGGGGGGGGGGTTGACCAAAAATCACATGCATACACAAATATTTAATTGGTGAAGTGTACAAGAAAAATGCTTTGAATTCAAGTTCAAAACTGAACTTGACTGTAAAGTTGGAGTTGTCTGGGGTAGGATTCATGAAAAAAAAATCAAAACTTAAGTTTTAAAAAATGTAACTTAAATTCAAAATTATAGCTTTCTTACTGGCTGATTGGTCAGTGTTGTGCTCAATTCAATTTTTTGAACTTCAGTTTAAAATCAAATTTTCCTGAATAGTGCCTGAGAGTAGCAAACTTTGTGCTGAAGTTCAAAGTAAACAAATGACCTGAATATGACTCCTGATCCTTATCATTGATAAGAAAATACCGAGTATTGGCTTTTGTAAAAAAGGGACAGTGCAGTCATTGCGAGTAATACACTTTAATGAGTGTCAGGCCTCAATTTTGGCTGCTCATAGATAGCTAATGCTGCAGAAAAAAAAAAAAGATCCTGACTGTTAAATTATGACCAGTCAGATACCAGAGGCTCCAAGTTGTGAGCTGCATTATAAATTTTTGATATATTTGGCTGTCGTAATTACACTTTGGTGGCCAGTGGTTCATAAGAGTTTTTTTTCTAACTTTAGGGCCTATTCAGAACCAAGTACATCTTCCAGTGTGGAAGACAAAACTTGTATGCAGCCCTTGTAGCACCTCAGCTGCCCTTCCCCCAATCACCATTACCTGTCTCAGAAAATCATGAAATGATGGAAATATTCTCAATTTAATATATATATTTCAGCTGTTATATTCCATATGTGGGTCTATTGTGGAGGCTTGCTGTGGTTGGAATTCCTAGGCAGTGTTGCCACTTGAAAGGGATGCCATCATGTACCTACAAAGCTGCTACATGTTTCATGAATAGGAAAAAAAGATTGGACTCCTCTGGACCTCAATGGTCTGGTATTTGTGTTGCCTGATGAACCGTCTTTGAACTGAGCACTTGACATCATGTTGGGACATCTGCTATTGTGCCCAAGGTGAAATTGATGTTGCTGCCATGAGGACACTCTTCATTTGAGAAATGGTTATGACGACCATCGATCCGTCCATATGTGCCCTTTTGATGGTTTTGTGTGGCTAGTATTTCCCCATTGTTAGTTAATTAGTGATGTTCATTAAAGGTCTCAGAATGGTCTCCGGGCCATTTCTCCAAAAGTATTACACTTGGTAATCTGAAATTTTTATGGCTTGTAGTCCATACCTGCCAGATGTGCCTTTTGATGGTTTTGTTTGGCTAATTCTTCATTGTTAGTTAATTTGTGATGTTTGGTAAAGATGTCAAAATGGTTTCTGGACCTTTTCTCGAAAACTCTTACACTTACAAATCTGAAATTTTTATGGCTTGTTGTCCTTACCTGATAGAGGTGCCTTTGGATGGTTTTGTTGGGCTAATTATTCTCCTTTGTTAGTTAATAAGTGATGTTCGTTATAGGTCTGAGAAGTGTTTCTGGACCATTTCTCCAAAACTATTACACGTAGCAATCTGAAATTTTTATGGCTTGTGGTCCTTACCTGCTAGGGTGCCTTTTGATGAATTTGCTGTCTGTCTGTCCTGGCATCATTTCTAGGCCATTTTTCCAAAACTATATTACACTTAGCAATCTGAAATTTTCATGGCTTGTAGTCCTTACCGGCTAGATGTGCCTTTTATGGTTTTGTGTAGGTAATTATTCCTCTTTGTTAGTTACTTAGTGATGTACGCTAAAGGTCTCCGAATGGTTTCCAGGCCATTTCTGTAAAGCTATGTCAAATATGACCTTTCAAGCCTGGCATAGCACCTTGGGGTGCCCTCTCAAAACCATTGTATTTTATTTGTCTGGGCAGATATGGTTAGCGTCAGTATACAATATCAGGATTATTTGCTAATGTCATAAGGTTTCTGGTAATTATTAGGTGCTTCAGGAATACAATAAAGCATTTATCACTTGTTCCAGTTAGGCCTTCATTCACATTATGCACACGCTTCTTCACATGTTCAGTGGTGTAAATGTGGTTTAACCTCAGGCTTACAAATAATACTGTCAAGGATCAGACAATAAATCATTAATACACCATGCAAGCACAAAATGGCAGCCTCATTTTTCTCTGGCTGGGTGGCTCTGTGGTCAGCTGGAAAAGATGCAGCATTCCTGCACTAAAACTAAAGCACAATACATGCATGAAAGAAGAAAAGTTCAAACTGTGGGTTCAATGTGATCATTTCTTTTGTTTGCAGGGGATGGCTCAGATCCAGCCATTGATGAACACTTTAGACGATCATTGGGGAAGGATTACTCTGAATTCTTTTCGTCCCCATCACCAGCCATGACACCATCTCCAGTTGCAGTTCCAATGTCCTTGTCTCCATCAGCAAGGTCAAGGTCAAGGTCACCTCCAGAGCCTCCTGCCACAACCAATGCAGTGTCTATAACAGGTTCAAGTAAGTGTCAAACCCACACAAAACACCTTGATAACATGAAACATTAATATTGTATACAGTGAAAAGAAAAGAAATAAGAAAGATTGCATGATGAAAGTTGTTAGGAAATGACCATCAACATTATGGCATCAGTCCTAGTACCTTACATGGTTTCAGAAAAATGGTGGATTGAGTGAACACAACAGAGGCTGAATATGGATTGAGAAAAGACATCATTAATAGTCATTTACATTTTGTGCAAGTATCAAGTAATAAAATTAAAGCTATGAGTTCATGTACAGTCTTGTATCGGAGCAGCGTGAAAGAGTATATGGTTTATTTATGAAACACTCAATACTTTTTCCAGACAGTTTTGGAGGTTTGCACACAAATAGCAACAAAAAAGAAATTGATTTTAACAGACCTGTTGTTCATATTGGATACTTCATCTTATTTTGATAGGTTCAGTTGACGACCATTTCGCCAAGTCTCTAGGGGGTGAAACCTGGTCCCAAATAAAGGCTCAAACGGACCCAGTCCATTTGGACATATTTGCGGGATCAGTAGATGACCATTTTGCCAAGGCCCTTGGAGACACGTGGCTACGGATTAAAGCTGAGAAGGAGGAGGGGGGCGGGTCAGATGGCAGCCCTGCAAATTCCACTGCTGCGTCACCACCCCAACGATCCCCGGAAACCACCTCTAACCAATCCCACACATCCATGGTGCATTCGTGAGCGCTTCTCCCAGGGACCAAGCTATAAACAGGGTTAAATACAGTGCCTTCTCTGACCAACATTTCCTTTAACCAATGAATGGGACCAGGCAGAATCCAGTGTTTAAAAAAACAATGATGTGGAAGTGCTGGCCTGCAAGTGGACATTTCGTTTTGCACTGGATCATGGGCTGCGAAAATATTCAGCATACTGCTGAGGCCTCTGGTGGGAGAAAGATAAACAACATGACAGATGACCAGATGGTAACACCTGATGGATATGTTGGAAAACAAGCACCAGGGATGTCAGTACTGGTATTGCCACCTGGTGGCTAGAAATGGCTAGGAGTAACATTCTTAATGACTAAATTATGAAACATCTTGTGCCACATTAGAAGGTAATGATTTATGGATGTATACCATAACTGTTGCATTGACTGTTACGCAAGGTTACAAAAAGCCATTCTCTGAGCCAAGATTAATTAAATAGCAGCATGAAAGATTTAATGACAGGCATAAAAGTTCATTGCCTGGTACACAGATAAAGCTTTATGTATTTTGTATACCATTCAGGTGGAGCCAGGAAAACATGTCGTGGGGTCTGCTTATCAGGCAAAAAAATTTAAAGGGGTATTCAAGATGATCTAGTGAATTCCAAATACATGTACTATTCTTAATCAGTTGTCAGTGTGTATGATGCTGACATAAATCTGCAGTATTTAAGTCTTTCCCATGAAGAATAGAGATGTCCGTTTTCTCAGTTTTTTTTCTTCTTCTTTTCTTCATTATCAGCATACCAGCACCTAAAACGCGCCACATAAACTTGTTACTCGCAGCATGCTACCTTGATAGATGTATAATTCTTGTTCAAAATATATAATACAAAGAAAAAATTTAAATGAATGCTGTCGATGTTAGAAGGTGCTGTCAGCCAGTAGAAGGTAGACTAGGCTGAGTGTTGACATCGTCGCTCTCCATGTTTGGCTGTACTGTTTTTAGGTGTTCAAGACTTGTAAATATTCGTAAAACATGTTGCCAGCCAGTGGAAGCACATACTATGTATAGATGTCGTAAAGAAAACAGGTGCTCAGTTTTTCTTGATGGAAAAGTTCCACTTATTAATTGTGAAAGCTGTTGCACTTAGGAAGAATCACTTTTGAGGAACGATGAAAAGTACTTGTGCAGAAAAGGAAAATAGTTGTGGATGTACTATGGTAAACAAAAAGGCTACATTCTTCCTGGAATTCCTCACAGGGACGTTAAATTACATTTTGTCCAGGGGTTCCAAATGGCTGCTCTGGTTTTTGTTTTTCTTGTTCCCCAAAAAAGTTTGAATTTGGTTCAACAGTTGTGCAACTTACCTTTCTTTGTAAATATTGGGATGATCTAGCTATTTGTTGTAAACTGAGTTTTATGTTACAAGGCTGTGTAGTGTATGCTGGCATTGGCATTAGGTCATGAAATTGTAATAAAACAGCTTTATTTGTAAATTATATATGAAATGAAACCATCAGCTTCCCAGTCTTCAATATCCTGTGTACATGTACGTGTATGGATATCAACCATCAAAGTTCAGGTAGCGTGCATTAAAATTATATTTACTGTATATTTTCCTGTGCCTTCAAAGTTGATTTTTCTGCACACTAAATGAAGAAACTTGTTATTGTTTTCTGTAATGCATAAGTGCTTAATCATGACAGGATTGCACCATTTTTGATATGCGTTTCCTTGCATCTTTAAAGTACATGTAATGACTCAGACATCGCAGACATCTGACTTGGCCGAAACCAACATTTTGGTACTGAGGACAAAGTCATTGTACACAAATAGGTCTGTCAGTGTCACTTTTTGAAAACACGATTCATAAGATATGAAAAGTATTGCTTCTTCAAGCAACACCAACTTTTTCACAAGGAAACAACCACAAGTTATAGCCCAGTTCTCACTGAATGCCACAACAGGCAGCTGCAAGCACGACTGAAAAACACAAATACTGTGTGACTGTACAGGTGCAAAATTATCACTGATAGTATCATGGCATGCCATGCAACATTTGGAGGGGTAAATTTTAGTTTTATACCCGTGCAAAATATGTATATCATATATATTTTATTGTTTTAACTTTTTTTAATTTTTTTTTTATTTCTTCTCGTGAAAGTATGTATTGAGGCAAAAATGAGAAAGTACGTGAAGGAAGTTGGATTGTCTCACTGGACACAGGCGGTATGTGGCAGTGCTTCAGGCTTTTGCTGAAGACGTAAATCTAAATAACATAATGTAGGGCTGTCTCATTAGCTTATCCCTACGTACAAGGTAAATCATTCTTTATGCACAGGTTCCTCTGTTTTCTCTAATATTAAGTTCCTAATACTGCTAAAAAACTACTTTTCTGTTCTAGATGGTTCAACTTTTAGTGTCTTCTGTAATATTGGTATTTATAATGGATCTCTTTGGTGAAACTATTTGGAATTTGATAATATTGGGATCTGTAGTTCGAGAAGCTTTCACTGTACATGTATTACCGACATGCCTTGCCTAAATTGGCGTCTTTCGTATAGCTTGCAAAGTCATGCTTGCAGTGCAGCAAAGGCAGCAAGAGTATGGCTTTTCAGGCAATGCAAAACGCACTGCTCAGTGCCTTTACCACTGTTTTGTGGATCGCAATAATGTCAACGTGCAAGTTATGTATTGTTAGACATTTTTTTACATGTGTAAGTTGTTTTTCTTAGAATGTGTCATGTGCTAATACAGCACATATGCATACTGCCTGAATCTATTAAGACTGAAGGATGCATATTATCATTATTAGGTGAATGTTTTGTGAGAAAAATCCTACAGCGTCTTTGGATGCTAACCACTTTTGCATGGAAGATACGCTGGCTGTGTATACATTGTGTAATATTGTTATTCATAGCATGTGGTGATGAGCTTGCCCAGGTGGGTCAGTTGTAAATTCCAATGTTTTATATTGGGGGAATCAAAATGTTAGCACTGTTATTGTGATCTAAGTTATTTTTTCCTTGAATTATTGTTATTATATGTATATATCATTCCTTAGAGAGAGGGTCAAAGAGAGGAAATGGTACTTCTGTTTCAATCATAGTTGCAGAAGATTACTGCATTAAGATATATTTTGATATTGATGCGGCATTATATTTTGGATTCCCTTGATTCAATAAAAAGGAATCAATCATATGACACTGGCTGTGTTTTATTTTTCATGGAAAAATTCTGTGTTGTTATTGTGACTTCATTTATATCATCCATACAGGGTTTGACTGTAGACTTTGACTTCAATCCTTTCAAGATGAGACTTGTTTTAATTTCTGGATGGTTTGGCTGTAAATTCTTTCACTCAGAAAGAGTCCAACTAAATGCTATATTTAAAATATAACCACAAAATTGATGTTACACTTGGCACCCCATGATGCATAGCCTTCTGTCAATGAAAAGAGTCCCTGGGATTGAAGCAGTCATGAAGTAAAACAATTGCAGTGTCTGTTCTTGGATCTGTCTTGAAAATTCAAACATTGTAGAGTCCAATAAATGCCTGTACAGAAATATTATGGGATGTTAATGAGCAGGGACAGTTTGCACTTGTTGAGCTCAGCCTCAGGGTACTTCTGTGATTATTGACCAGTGTGAGTGATAGGGTTAGTCCAGTTGCTAATGACATGAGGAGCTGAGACTAGCCATGTGGGTAATGGCCACTGTGAGTAGCTATGTGTGTAGTTGCTGACTAATTGAGCATCCATCCAAGACTAGCCCAGTGGTTATTGACCTCTAGGAATGGCTAAGATTAATCCTGAGGCTACTGATCACCATGAACAGCTAGGACTGATCCTAAGGTTATTGACCAACATGAATAGCTAAGACTAGTCCTGTGGTTATTGATTGCCATACAGCCATGGACCTACTATCTGATAGTAGGTCCATGATACAGCTAAGACTAGTCCTGTGATTATTGACTGTGAGTCCCTTGTAAGCCTTGGATTTGGGTAGTTGACCACTATTTGGCCGATCCTGTGGTTACTCACTGGCTGGGGTGAGCAGCCAAGTAGCAAGTCCTGCATGTAGAGTTGTCACAGTACATCACAAGAAGGCTGCACAAGCACAAAAAGGTATTCCCTCAATGGAACACAGAACCAAAGGAATAATAGAAAATAAGACTTGCTCCACAACAAGTCTGCCCACTCACAAAGGCAAAGTGATGCAAGGATCTCCAACAGAAAGAAACAAACAAGAAAATAAGATTTGCTTCATAGCAAATCTGTATGTGTGCCTTCAAAAGTTGTAAGATGAAAATTTCAAAGTCAAAATGACCTTGACCTTTAGAGGTCACATGAAAATTACATGTACAAAAAATATGCAGTGTTGCAATACCTGCAATTTGAACCCAGTATGACTAAAATTGGACGAAAATTGACTAAGTTATGGCTACATAAAAATGTCAAAGGGCCAAATAACCTTGACCTTTGACCCGAGGAGGTAACATGTAAATTACAAAAATGTAAATCTACGATTTGAGCTCAGCATGATCAAAATCAGATAAAAATTTCCCGACTTATGGCTAGATAAAAATTTCAATTGGCACAATGACATTGAGCTTTGACCTGTTGGGGTCACATGTAAATTACGTAAATGTGCAGTTTTCCAATACCTACAATTTGAGTATGATTAAAGTTGGATGAAATTGACCAACTTGTCGGTAGATGAAAATTTCAAAGGTCCAAATGACCTTTTCCTTTGAACTTGAGAGGCAACATGTACATAACAAAAATATGCAGTGTTGCAGTACATACAATTTGGGTCCAACATGGTAAATATTGGATGAAAATTGACAAAGTTATGGCTAGATGAAACTTTAAAACCCCATTTGACCTTGACCTTGACCTTGACCTTGACCTTTGGAGGTCACATGTAAATTATAAAAAATGTACAGTGTTACAATATCTACAATTTGAGCCCATCATAATCAAAATCGGATAAAATTGACAGAGTTATGGCTAGATGAAAATTTCAAGTCCAAATGACCTTGACCTCTGACCTTTAGAGGTCAAATGTGCATGACAAAAGTGTGCAGTGTCACAATATCTACAATTTGAACAAAATATAATCAAAATCGGATAAAAATTGACAGAGTTATGGCTGGATGAAAATTTCAAATGCCCAAATGACCTTGACCTTTGATGCCACATGTAAATTACAAAAATATGCTATGTTTCATTATCTACAATTTGAACCCAACATGATGTAAAATTGGATAAAAGTTGACCAAGTTATGTCTAGAAAAAAATTCAAATGGCAAAATGACTTTGACCTGTGACCTTTAGAGGTCACATATAAATTACGAAAATGTGCTCTGTTACAAACATATTAATTGAAGTTGGATCAGTAACCTGTACCTATAATAGTTTTGGAGATACTTAAGATTTAAATTATCAAAACTGTTGAACCTCTTTATATAAATTCAAGACTTCGTGTATGGAAGTATAATCATGCCAAGTTTGGAGTTTCGGTATATAATAGTTGTCAAAGGAAAAGTTGGACAAATTTGCCGGGAGAGAGAGAGAGAGAGACAGAGAGAGACAGAGAGAAAGAGAGAGAGAGAGAGAGAGAGAGAGAGAGAGAGAGACAAACATATTTTGCACGCATACATAATATAGTCACTAGATGGCAGCACCTTCTGGTGTCAATATTGAACCGTTATCTTAATATGTATATTGTAAATTATGTAACCACTATTTAAAGGAAAGGACTGCCGACATCAACTGAACTTTTTAAACTCGTACCCGATTATATATATCTATGTATGTATTGTTTAATAAACATCATATGTAAATTGGTTAGACATAACATGTCTGTTAGTCCACATCTATTTTCGCGGGTGGTTCAAGATCAATCCCGGATTCTTTAAACGTCAGAACACATACTAACAAGAAGAGACTCTCTCTCTCTCTCTCTCTCTCTCTCTCTCTCTCTCTCTCTCTCTCTCTCTCTCTCTCTCTCTCTCTCTCTCTCTCTCTCTCTCTCTCTCTCTCTCTCTCTCTCTCTCTCTCTCTCTCTCTCTCATATGGATGTATTTTGCTTTGCATTACTGGTATGCTGGGCATTTTTATTTACCGTACCTGGAAGCCCCTTTATTTTCTGTGCTTCATCTCAACCATTATTTCATATATTTCTTATTGGCTGTACATTGTACTAGGGCCCTGTAACCCCCCCACCCCCACCCTTACCACCCTAAAATCACCATTTAAACTACGTACACACACACACACACACACACACACATTCATATATTTATTTCTAGGATTTATATGCTGTAAATTGCTTTAATTTCACTGTATCCCAATTTTTGCTTAATTTGCTGACGGCACAAAACCATGATAATAAAAATATAGTGAAATAGTAATATCTTAACATTGTTTGAGCAGGAATTATATTAAAAGAAGCGAGATCAAAACTACAGTGAAATGTTAAAAAATACAAAAACAGTGAAAATTTAAACACTCAAAAGTAAAGCAATTTACAGTACATTGAATTAATCATAGTGGAGAAAAATGCGAAGATGGTTCAGTTAGATAGAGGTAACTCACACAAACACCCAGATTCCATGGCCACACACGCAAGTTTTTTTTTGTTGTTTGTTTGTTTGTTTGTTTTTTTATTTAACCACCGATGATCTAACTTAGGGGAAAATTTAGAGAAATAATTACCACAACTTCCATGCAGGAGACTTTATTATGTAGATCTAATTGTATTATAATTTGCCTACCATGTGTTTGTGTTACTCGAGCAAAATATAAAATTTGTATGTCATTGTTACATTTATGAAAAATGAAAACTATTAGCAGAGTGTGGTTTTGAACATAGAGCAATTTACAGTGCAGTGAACTGTATATAGTTGAGAAAAATTGAGAGATAGTTTAGATAGAGGTAGCACATACAAACACCCAGATTCCATGGCCACGCAAGTCTGTTTTTTTTTGTTTTTTTTTTAAGTACCGTGTTATCGAACTTGGGGAAAACTTAGAGAAAGGGAATTACCATGACTTCCATACAGTCGACTATTGTAGATCTATTTGTATTCTTAATTGCCTGCCACCCCGAGGAAAATATAAAATTTTTATCTTATTGTTTGGTATGAAAAATGAAAACTATTAGCAGAGCGTGGTTTCGATCCACGGACCTCTGGGTGTCCCGTTGAGCGCTTGATCGCGCTCGCATGGATATGGGCCCAGCACGCTTCCACTGCGCCACTCTGCTTGATGAATACCATACAAGTCAATTGATTCATTAAATAGCATGGCTGATGCAACACTTCGTTTGGAGATTTCGTCGATGAGGGCGCTGTCATTCCTACTTTTGTGCCTTGTTGCCCGCCAGGTGGCAGTAGCAGTTTGTATGCTAGTGTTCTGTCACCAGCCAGGTTTCATCCATGGCATTGGAACTTGAAATGGCCAGTTGTCACGAAACGTCAGCCAATGGGGTTCAGACATGTTTTTTTTTTTTTTAAACTTTATGCTAGGATTACTATCTTTTGCGTATATAATGTATACATGTTAGGGAGGTTGTGGAAAAATTTGGGTAACTTAACTCCGAAAATTAGAACTGTACGGATGCACTGTAAATAAAGATACAAACTACTTGAAACCATGACGGCATGAGTATGCACACGACCTATTTATTTTAGCATGAAGTGATTATGATGAAAAATTCTACAAGACATTTCTTGCTATATTTTTAATCTCTGTACATTATGTACCTTATTATAGACTGCATTATGGACAAATATCTTATTTCTAAATTAAAAGATGTAATGTGAAAATAATTGGTATTATTGAAAATTTTCACTCTAATAAACATGATGATCTTACACTTCTTGTCACTATTATGCTAGTCCATGATTTATGGACAAAGTGAATCACAGAGTATCTCGAAAAGCATACAAATCTAAAGGGATATGCACTGTTGACATATGTTCCCCATATTTAAACTGCAAAGCAATTTAATAATGCATATCCACGGTTTCATTAAAATAAACTTTATCATTCGTCTCTGGAATTACGTGACGCCAAAATCAGGAACATGACCTTCAAGAACATTTTATTAAGAGTTTTGGTTTTTAATGAGCATACTCGCTTGCCTCTTCTGATGATTAAACTGTTCATTTTCTTAATGCTTTTAATTTTTTGCTAGGATAAGCTGGCATACTCATGGTTTCACATTTTCTGCTATAATAGGAACAAAAAGGTTTAGAAATAATTACATTGTACATATAGGTCTTCAATATAACCTGGACAATGTGCACAAGATATGTGGGGTATAGTACACGGATTCAATGCCTTCAAAAATGTTTTGAAGAATAAAGAAAACAACGCATACTCACGGCTTCATGCATACCCATGGTTTCATTTTTAAAAGTATTATTCTATCAGTATACCTATAGGTATAATAACATGACTCTTGTTTTGAAAAATATAACTTTAATGGTAAACTGAGTACAAAAAATGGCTCACTGAGCCTTTTCTCTCAAATATTTTTGTTCAGACATTTAACTAAATGTACTTTATTCGAACCCTATGTCTCATAAGGATTTGGCCTCTAGCATTGGTTTCTTTCATATAAAATATCATAATAAAAGTCAATCGTAACTAACATTGCAAAACCCGTAAAAAGAAATCTGCAAAAACACCTATTAGTTCTTGATGGAACCACAAATCGTCGTGTCCCTCAAAGATTATCTGCAAAGTTGAGCCCCCTGCTTCTTATCATGTTTTCAATGACTAGCACACTACAACACCAATTTCCATTATTTCCAGCGCATAATCAGATTTTAAACTAGTGCATTTGAATTTGAGTTCTAATGTATTTGGCGAGGTCGACATTGAAATGCAAACATCTGTCAACTCTTCATTTGCTACCCACACTCTTTTGGCGAGGAAGAAACATGACAATATCATTTTGCTTTATTGGAGCAACGTTCCTTTCTCTTTTCGGCTTTGCCGATAAAAGGAAACCATTAAGTCATCATCTTCATCATCTGATTAAGGCTTAATGATTTGTCCAACATAATGCAGGGGCTTCTTTGGTTTTACTGGCATGATTTTCCCCAAAATATAGTCATAGACTTTTGCTCGTCTATTTGGAAGCATATCTTTATCTTCAGATACACTTGTCATGGCTTCCTTTTCACTCAGTGTGCAGTCTGCTAAAAGTATCTTGACGATCATGCGGGAAATAGAGAATGTAGTAATAAAAATCCATGAGCAATATCCATGTAAAATCAAATTCTATTTTAAATATTCACACTTTGGGGAAAATTGCAAAAGGCAAAAGAAATAAATGTGTTTGGTTTTAGGCTATTAATTTTCGATATACAGTGGTACCTGCTGTATGTGGCCACCCTTTCTGCCAAGAATTAGTGGCCACATACAGCAGGTGACCTGTCACCACAGGTAAATTTTACAAAGAAATTGACTCCTATGTCCAAGCCTAGTTACCACAAAAAGCAATGCGGCTGCTCACGGCAGTGGTTGCATACAGCTGGTACCACTGTACTTGAAAACTTTATCACATTTTATTGTGGTTTGCTACATGCAATCATGAGTATATACTAAAATATTTATGACCAGTTAAGCCTTAAAACAAAACTTTTTTGGCCATGTATATTTTTTATTATTTGAACGTGAATAATGCTGATTTGGCACCTTAGCCTTTAGTTTTATCATCATTTAAGTATTTTGTGAGGTTTGATCAGATTTTTTAAAAATATTGATAGAACAATCTGTTATTTCATAAAAGCAATATTTCATAAATCGTCCCTAAAAAGTAATATGTAAGTGCCCTCATCAAATTCTTGAAATGATAATATCAAACGATAAATTGTAGAAAGATACAACCTCTCTGAATTTTGATTCCATATTTAATAGAAACCATGAGCATGCATGAAACCATGAGAATGCATCAGGATTTCTAACCCCATAAAGATTTTATCATCAAATTATTGCTCAACATATGGCTTTTACGCTTTTGAATGTAAATCATGTTAATTTGGCACATGCACTTTCATTTAGGCTTCATTTTTGAAGATTATAGTATGCTTCTTTGTATTAAATTAAATGTTATTGGATGAAAAGTATTAAATACTGCATAATGATTTACATATTGCCCCAAAATGTGTTGCATGAGTATTTTCCAACACTATTTTCAATAATAGTATGAAAAAGACCAATCCATAAAGATATAATCTCTCTGAATGTGATTTGATAAAAAAAATGAAACCATGAGTATGCATGACACCATGAGTATGCACTTTACTTGTGCTAATTCACATGAAGTAAGTAGACTAAACTTGTGCTTTTATCACCCACGTCTATTTTGGCACACCAATCCTACATCACTATGACAAGATTATTAATTAATGCCCATGAAAAGTACTGCCATGGACCTTAGTCTCCTCTTTGCTGTTTACTGATCAAACTTAATTTCACCAAACTTGCATAACTGTTAGGAAAAGAAAGTTACTTACGCATATATGCATTGTGGTTTTGTTGCTGCATCATGTTTTTGCTGATTTGGTTCTGCTACATCCGAATAGTTTCGATATAGATGGCGACCACAGTCGATATTTGCCATACCTGTTTTTCCATACTCATGGCTTCAGCATACCCACGATTTCAGATTTCAGGGAAATGGTAATAAATGGAAGGAAAATGGATCTCCGTTTTCAAGGTTTGGCATATTCCTAAGGCACTGTTGGACGTTAAACTGTATGTAATATTTGCCACTAATATATAAATTGCTGCACACTGTGTAGAACGAAACAGCATACCCATGGCTTCACTAAAAACTACCCCACATCATTTATATCTAAAAATTTCGTTCACTAACATCTTTACAATTGCAAAACGCGATCGTTTCATGTGCCACTATCAAGCTCCAAATATTCAATATTATAAAGTATTTGTGAACTCATTTCTTTTCTAGATAGGTATGCCTGAATGAGCGCATACTCATGGTTTCACAAAATTACACCAGCATAAAGCTATTTTCCAAAATCTACGATCTGTATCATGTATGTAAACTTTGCTGTTTCTTTATTCACAAAACATAGGTAATTATAATTTCATTATAACCTGGATATATTATAGCATTGTATTAAGGTAAATCATGATTTTAGAAAATAATTGAATAGAAATGACACAAAAATCGCCAAAATTTGGCACAGTTTCAACAAAATTAGAAACAAGTCTCGATCTTAGATATAAAAAAAACATATATCCCCCGAAAGATCTCATCGTGGAACATAAGATAACGGTACTTACAGAATCATAATAGCTAAATTAATGATAATAGAGACTTAAAACCCAATTGTTGACGTTTCGTGACAAGTAGCCAAATACAGATCTCGCGCTCATTATAACAGTTAACGCGGACTGGAAATAAACGCGGCGGACAGATATTCACCAATATCAATATTGTGTCATTGAAAATGTCCATTTGGACCCGAACAGATTATTCAAATACACGCTATTTTGCCCAATAATATTTGCTTTTCAAATGAGCCCGAAGTTCACGAAACAACTAGAAATTAGAAATAATAGAATTTAGAAAAGATGATTTGCTGCATTGCAGATCAGTGTGTGTGTCTTCAAAGCTTATTGGTAGGACAATGTACAATTGGTATTTCAGTACTACGTCTACAGTGTATTATCGGTACAACATTGGACAATGGGTACTTCAAGTACAACAGTGTATGATCTGAACGACTGTACAATGGGCACTTCAGTACTAAGTCAAGTGTACGATCAGTGGGCCTACAACAGTTTACAACTTACAAATGTGTACAATGGGTACTTCAGTACTAAGTCAAGTGTACGATCAGTAGGCCTACAACAGTTTACAACTTACAAATGTGTACAATGGGTACTTCAGTACGACAGTGTATCATCATTATGACAATGTTACAAGAAAGGACAATGGGTACTTTAGTACCACAATGTATGATTGGTACGATAATGTTACGAATGTGTGTAATGTCAATGAGTACTTCATCAGTACTACAGTGTATAACAGACACAACTAGTTGGCATAATCGACTGATTTTCAGGACCAATGTTGGAAAGCCACACTTGACACAAAGCAGCCTCGGTGTAACAAGCTCCAAGTGTAACTTCAATTCATACAACCATGGAGGAAAGAGTGTATGTGATGCAGGCACAACCAGTCAGTACCCGGTACACATACAGAAAATATGCAACTTTTACACATACTACTTGGGAACATCTAAAGTAAAAATGGAGCTCTGTCACAGCCGAGCACTTTGACCAACATGTCCAGTCTGTTGCTAGGCAACTGGCCTTGCCCCAATCAGAGAGGTCCCAGGAATTCCCAGTCCCTAGCTCCAATTCAGATCTAATGCATGTACACATACACCCAGCAGGGACGTGCTATATCTAAAGCACGTCCCTGCACCCAGAAATTGAATTTGCTTCATTTCATTTAACTGGATTAATCAGCTACACAGTCATAGAAGATATGAATGAAAGTTAATGGTGGAGTCTAACTATTGTATTTTTGATGACTGAGTCAACCTTCAGACTCTTTTGCATTTTTACTTTCTCTCACCGGGTGTCACTACCTGTCAGAGAGCTGACCAAATCTGTCTTGTGTGCATACTTTTGAAGATATTCAAGATTTGAAATTTCAAATGCCCTTAATTTGCATTATTTAAAATTTGTGCAGCCTTCCTTACCAATACATCAGATGCGTACTATTCCATAACATAAGAGTAGAAGTTGGAATGGCATCTCTATCTATAATAGCTTTGAAGTTACTCAAGATTTCAAATTTTCAAAGGTGTTACTGAGCATAATTAAAATTGCTACAACTTTTGTTTTCAATTTATTTGGTGCACAATGGTCAACAACCCCTTGGTGGAAGTTGGACTGACATCTCTATCTATTATAGTATTGCAGATATTCAAGATTGAAAATTTTGAACACACCTAATTAGCATAATTCAAATTGCTACAACTTTTGTTTTAGATTCATTACAAGCACAATGGTTAATAACCCCCTGGTAGAAGTTGAAATGACATCTCTATCTGTAATAGTTTTGAAAATATTCAAGTTTTAAAATTTCAAATGGTGCTAATTAGCATAATTTAAATTGCTACAACTTTTGTTTTAATTCATAAGATGCACAATGGTCAATAACCCTTCAATAGAAGTTGGAATAACATCTGTATCTATTATAGTTTTGAAGTTATTCAAGATTTAAAATTTCAAATGTCCTTAATTTGCATAATTTTTAACATCTTCATTCCTCTGCATAAAAAGGCCCAATTCCTTGTATGGAGGTACAATCATGCCAAGTTTGGAGTTTCAATGTATAATAGTGTCCGAGAAAAGTGTCGGACAAATTCACTAGTAAAGAAAGAAAGAAAGACTCGAAGGAAGAAAGAAAGACAGAAAGAACTAGAAAAGATGATTTGCTGCATAGCAAATCAGTGTGTGTGTCTTCAAAGCATATTGGTATGGCAATGTACAACTATTCCATAACACAGGAGTAGAAGTTGGAATGGCATCTCTATCTATTACAGCTTTGAAGTTATTCAAGATTTAAAATTTCTAATGGTGCTATTTAGCATAATTCAAATTGCTACAACTTTTGTTTTAGATTCATTACATGCACAATGGTCAGTAACCCCCTAGTAGAAGTTAAACTGACATGAACATGAACCAAATCGGATGAAAATTTACCAAGTTATGGCAAGATGAAACTTTCAAAGGGCCAAATGACCTTGACCTTTGCCCTTTCGAGGTCACGTGTTCTTATAAAAATGTGCAGTGTTGCAATACCTACAATTTGAGTCTAACATGATTAGAATTGGATGGAAAATAGCCAAGTTGTGACTGGATGAAACTTTCAAAGGTTCAAATGACCTTGACCTTTGACCTTTAGAGGTCACACATAAATTTTAAAATATGCAGGGTTACAATAGCTACAATTTGAGCCCAACATGATCAAAATTAGATAAAAATTGACCAAGTTATGGCTAGAAGAAGGCCACTAAGGACAGTGGCCTTTAACCTTGAAATGACCTTTGACCTTGAGATGACCTCTACCCGAAGTGAACCTTGACCTCAAAAATGACATTTTGGCTTAAAATTGACCTTTGACCTTGACATGACCTTTTACCTTGACATGACCTTGACATTTGAGATGACCTTTACCTTGCTATGATCGAACTCCTATACACTCGGGACCACATCTACTATAGTATATAAGATATTGAAGATTTAAAACTTTAACTAGCCCTCATTTGCATAATTTTGAAAAGCATGACCTCTCATTATAAAAAGGCCAGACTTTATCCATAGAAGTATACTTGTGCCAAGTTTGGAGTTTCTACATGTAATACTTTTCAAATGAAATGTCGGACAAATTTGCCTGTAAAGAAAGAAAGAAAGAAAGAAAGAAAGAAAGAAAGAAAGAAAGAAAGAAAGAAAGAAAGAAAGAAAAACAGAAAAGTGTGCGTTGACACACACACTTTAAAGAAAGACTCGAAGGAAGAAAGAAAGACAGAAAGAAAGAAAGAAAGAAAGAAAGAAAGAAAGAAAGAAAGAAAGAAAGAAAAACTCGATGAACAACAGAAAAGTGTGTGCTGACACACTTTAATGATAGACCTGAATAGCCCTTGACCCTGTTCAAATGTAACTTATTGTAAGTAGGTGTAAAGCAGTCTGAAACGTCACAGTGGGTGTCTTCTTTATCTATTGGTCCTCACTTTCGAATTGCCAGTCAAAACTTTTGTTGAAACCAGAATATCATAGGGGAGAAGAAAAGACTTAATTGGTACACTGCTACTAGACGTCGCATCATTAATATATTGTTACCGATGTCTTTTGATGATACCATGTATGCTTAGCCTAAGCCTTAGGTCCACTAGTAAGATGACACTATCAGTACGGCATCCTCTGGATTAGTATCATATTATTTTGCATGGGCGGCAAAACGCTATAACAAAGAGAAAGGCGAGCGAATAAGCTATTAGTATTATCCGCCCGCCCTTTCAATAGCATATATACGGGGGGGGGGGGGGGAGGGGCACATACTCAACATCAGGGTGAGTGTGTGCCTCAGACATTTTTATACGATACCCTATTTTAATCTTACACCAGATGTAAAATGGTACCCTTTTTTAATCCTCTGCTGTGTTGAAAGGAGTGCTGCATTGGTGCATCCTGGTGCATTTTGGAGACCAACATTCCAATTTTAAACAAGTTTTAGCATTTTTTACTTCCTACAAAAATCACCCCCCTCCCAAGAATTTACAAATTACACCCTATATGCTATATCTCCAGCCTATATCCAAGATCTATACATTTGTTTGTAAAATAAATAAGACATTCGGTTCCCCCTATCCTAATCCAGCTGGGTGCATTTTGGAGGGGCTTTTCTTATCCTGACCGCAATGAAAACAGGGCCTTTCACGCGGCACATACCCAGTACAATCTTACATGGGAATAACACCGCTCCCCGCCATCCCCGGATATACGGGCTTTGCTCACGCTCGCCTCTTTTGCTTGACATTGTGGCCTTGACCCCTTGCCTGTCTAGCAGACGATACATCCGGAGGCTGCCACATTCATCACATCAGGGATCTTTACTGAATCAACAGATGCAAACATTCAGTCAGTATAGTACAACATAGTATTTTATAATTGCATTAATATATATATATATATATATATATATATATATATATATATATATATATATATATATATATATATATATATATATATATATATATATATATATATATATATATATATATATATAAGACCTGTTATATATTGATCTGGGAGACCTGTATTAAGGTCATAGTTGACCGCTATCATACAAGCCACCCACGAAATTGTTATGCTTTCCATTTGTTAACTATGCAGATGATATTGGTTTAAACATATTTTATTACAACACAATTGGGAAACAGGGCGGAGCCCTATATAAATCCCACTTGTACATACAAAAGTAGAGAGTAAGTTCACAAGAGACCACAAAAATCACTAAGACTAATTAAGGACTATCGCCACATGACCAAACAGATAGATGGCAAAAGCCTGTATATGATCTAGAAAAAGACCAAGACAATACGTCACATAGAAAAAGCAGTTGGGGCATTAGCTCCCCATGTATGTGTACATATAAGGTAAATATATAGTGAGTACAAATGCAGATGATATTGTCATTATTGATTTTAAGTCAATGTAAGCTCTGATATTTACGGTGCTGCAAGTGTTAAGAAATCAGCGAAGTGTACGGGGCCTATAAGAACATCGTGCTTTATGTTCCCTAAAAAAAATATCAAAAATCGAACAATCTGAAAAACGTAATTACTTACCAGGATTGCAAATACATGTATAACATTTTGTATACGACATGTAGATTAATATTTTTCTATATATAATACTTTCTCTTTATAAATTGAAAATCTTTGCATATTATGTGTATTACAACCTTCTAAATTTTTACGACAATTAACAAACGACAAGTTGCCCATATATTTTAAGAATCTTCCTTTATTTTCAAACACAAGCGTACATGATTTATAACACAAGGAGAAGGGACGATATGTTTATAACTAGGGCTTCTGCCTCTGTACAAATCAATGTCTTAGACATCAAATAGGTTGTATTTTGAATGATACTTGCCTCCAAAGCAGCCCCAAGCTGCGTATTTTGCCTACTCCGGTGGGTAGTAACATGGAACTTGGTCTGCTTTGCAGGCAAGAATGATACATCAGCTACGATAAAAGATCGTTTGTTCAATCAATATTTTAAATGCCCCCCCCCCTTCTTCGATACCATAGGGGTATAGTATTGAAGTAGTAATAATAGTAATAACATGACTTTGTTGGGCATAACACTTTTTTATTGGCATTTCATCAATGGTGAACGGCCCTTCACTTTCATTAGCACCATCGCATTCAGTGCTCGGGTTGCTAATCATTGATGTAGCGCCAATCAAAAAGTGTAATACTGTGCAAAATCATGTTATTGTCGGGGGGGGGGGGGGGCTGGGGTTTCAAGTAGATCCAACAGGTTATATACATTGTGTCTAAAACCTGTACTTTTCATAATTTTTATCAGATAATTAAAGAGCCAGATACTTTCAACCCTAAAAATTTATTGATTTTCTACATGCAAAATTTTCAGTTCCCCTGTAAAATTACAATCTGCCATCAGGTGTCACTTTGCATTTTAACCATTTCTTCATCATTATTATTTACATAAACATAATTTTAATATTATATATATATATATATATATATATATATATATATATATATATATATATATATATATATCGCCAGTCAATCAATTCTTCAAAGCAGGAAAGTTTGTAGAATTAGAATACCGGTATCTTTTTTTTCCAACTAATAATTGAGTATTGAGTATCACGGTAAAGTTCACTTTGTTTGTCCCCTTTATTTGCTAAATATTTATACAAGAATAAATGGAATTTATTGCCCTTAGATAAGGAAAACTGTAAGCACCCCTTGGCTAAGCATTTTGGATATTTCATATTATATGGTCCGTATTTGCAATAAGTCCAACAAAAATGTTGATGATGGCCCCAAACGGCGGGGGAGGGGGGGGGGGTTAGAAAATTGATGGTCGTTTTGGACATAGATGAAAATTAATTATCTGGTCAGAGCCACATACTTTCAACCCTAAAAGATATTGATTTTCTACATGTAAATTTTTTTGTTCCCCTGCAAAGTTTAAATCTACCATCAGGTGTCACTTTGCATTTTAACCATTTTTTCGTCATTATTATTATTATTATTATTATTATTATTATTATTATTATTATTATTATTATTATTATTATTATTATTATTATTATTATTATTATTATTATTATTATTATTATCATTATCATTATCAATATCATTATCATTATCATTATTATTTACAAAAGCATAGTTATATATATATATATTTATATATATATGTATATATATATTTGTCGTTACAGTCAATAAATTCTTCAAAGCAGGAAAGTTTGTAGAATATCGGTACCTTTTTTCAAATGATAAATGAGTATCACAATAAAGTTTACTTTGTTTGTCCCCTTTATTTGCTAAATATTTATACAAGAATAAATGGAATTTATTAAGCTTAGACAAGGAAAACTGCATGCACTCCTTGTCTAAGCATTTTGGTTATATCATATGTGGTCTGTATTGTAAAAAGTTCAGAAAAATGTTGATGATGGCCCGGGGCGGGGGGCGGGGGGGGGTGTTTAGAAAATTGATGGTCATTTTGGACAAAGATAAAAATGTTTATAATTATGAACGGCCCCTAAAAAGTTATTACCATTAAACTTGACTGAGGTCTTTTTCTAAAAGTCCTCCCAAGACAACCCAGGTCGTGACAGGATTGCGTGCGTAACGAACTGGAGAACACGCCTTAAAAATAGGAAACAGTTGAATGGTCTTCCAAACACACGCCGCGTCACTATACATTGTTCTGTTCCAATGTTGCATCAATGCGGGCGGAATCAACCTGACAAACTTTTGATATGGTGAAATGATAAAGGCACAATGCAATTTTTCTGCTTTAGTGAGCGTATGTGATAGGATAAAAAACCATTCTTCATTTTTGCCGCAAATACAGTGCATGTTCTTTAGCAAATAAAGGAACTTTGACTATGTAAAGTACCAAGGACAAAACGCATCTCCACCTGACAGAAATCCTCAGCCTCAGACAATGTTTGCGGCATCTGTTGCGCTGAAATATGTGGACTTCTATCTTAATTGTTAACTCTTTGCCCGCTTATTTACCCCCCCCCCCCATCACGGTGATATGTATATGTATATGTATGTGTATGTATATATATATACATATATATATATGTGTATATATATACATATATATATATATACACACACATATATACATATATAGATATACATATATATATATATATAGTGAAACCCCCATTAGCGGGCACCTCTCTTCAATGGGCCACCCCCACTTACAATGGGCATTTTTTCCGTCCCGTTTGATTGTCCCTATTACCGACATGTTAATGGAACCTCTCTGAAGTGGGCATCTCCCCACTATGGGCAGTGGGCACCTTAAATGTATACCAAAATCTGCTATGGTGGGCACTTTTTTTTTTCCAAAAAAAGGTAATCAGTACATGTATGTGTTTGGATTGGTTTCTTCTGAAACTGTCATTTTTGCACCAGTGCCAATCCCCTTAACCAGATTCTTCACCCCACACAGTGTAATTGCCTTACCACATCAAAAACAGTGCAGTGTAGGCAGCCAACCAGCCAATATATATATACATATATGTGTGTGTGTGTATATATATATATTATATATATATATATATATATATATATATATATATATATATATATATATATATATATATTATATATATATTCAAAGCATAACAGTAAATATATTCGAGAGGGGTTCATATAGGCTTTGCCTGCTCCCCAATCGTTTTTTGAAATAAAATATATTTAAACCAAAGCATAGATAAAAATGTGTGTGTGTGTGTGTGTGTGTGTGTGTGTGTGTGTGTGTGTGTGTGTGTGTGTGTGTGTGTGTATACATTTATTCGGGACGGTTGTTTGTTTTGTTTCGAAAAACACATAAATTACGTTTCTGTATGTACTAAAGCATATGCTATTCGGGTATTTGCTTAAAGAACGTGGAACAAATGAAAAAAGCTGCTGAGCACAAAAGGGTTCGGGTCATGTTATGTAACTGCATACAGTGACACCCGGGTCGTGGGATAGAAAAGCTGTACATGACACTTTCACCCATCCAAATACGTAAGTAGGACCAAAATGTTTACCATTCATGGGATAAATTTCTCATCAACAGTATTTATCGGAAGTTACAAAATTAAGTGCATGCTGAAGTGTATTACGTCCAAGAATTCGTGTCTCAGGTTCAGCGCAAAAACAACTTAGGGCAACTGAACTATTAAAGCATGAATTCTATTTCCATATATACGGATCTTCAAAAACACACAGGCGTTGGTATAACAAAGGGGATGGAGGATTAAAATAGTCTCTCATCTTGCTTACGCAAATAGTGTCGACAAGAAACTCAATTCATACTGAGCAATAAGCACAACCCCCTAGATCTAATTCTGGATCCAGTCGCAACAAAGAAAAATAAAATGACGACTTCGGATTTAAATTCCATACGAAGTTCTCCACAGGGGATGCTGTCGTTTGGTCAGATTGCGGCTTGACGTCATGATGGTTACAACACTTCCTCTATTCGTGCATACGGAGATGCCCGATTTGGATGGTCAGAAAATACATTGTTGATGTGAAAGGAATTTTGTTTGGCTTTTCAAAAGTGTATAAAAGGGCAGCACAACTGTGATGAAGTAAAGCCTGCATAGACATCCAAGCGTGCGAAGTTGCACTGACGGCGCGTCTGATCAACTACATATCCGCGAACAAAAAGAGAAAAGAAAACACCAGTTCAGTTGAAACCAACGCATTAACTGTATCTAATTCATTTTTTTGCATTGACTGGTCTGTTTTCTGCATAACTTTTTCAAAAGTCTTGATTTTTCAAAGATCCTAAGTGAAACATGAAACCAGAAACAGGAATAATTTTCTGTTTGTGCTATTTTTTGGCGCTAAAAATGTCTGATGCGCATTCGTGGATAACATGCACGGACTATTTGGAAAACAATGGAGAATACTGGGACCAAAAATTTTGTCGGTCCTTTCCCCGTCACGGTTTCAGATACGTTCCTCGGACCGGCACATTTGGGCTGGACACTGGCTATGATAAAAACGGTCCAGCAGACAATGCCCCGTGTCGCACGCAACGGGACGATGCTGGAGCCTACACCGCTGATCACCCAATGGCCGTCTACTACACGGGGCAACAGGTTGTCATTACACATCCAACAAAGGTGAGCTAATTTCTGCATTTTACAGTTTGATGAGCACAGGTTCTTTATTTTCTGTTGTCGCAGTTTTGTTTTGCTTTAAAACAACAAAGAAATACAAATTTTGGGAAGCGCAAACGCACTCGTTAACCGTATACAATCACCTCCCTGACACGAGGTATCGCTGAGGTTTGGTGACCCTATAAATAATATTTTAATAAAAAAATTTTGCTCATTTGGTTACATGAGGTAGCCCTTTATGCCAATTCTGAACACGAGCGGTTAGAAATTCTTTATACACTGTGGAAACAAGAATTAGGCCTAATGCTTCGACCACCACAGACAAGAAAGACATAGAGGCCCATAGAAACTAAGAAAGATTGCATCCAAAGAAAACCCAAGCTGCGTATTTTGTCTAGTCCGCTGGTAGTATAGTAAC
>OZ026622.1:36631149-36716649 GCA_964020975.1 Hermodice carunculata
CAATTTGTTATTGGTTTTGTGGCAACCCATTGACTTGATTAATGCTTGTTTACCGTATATTATTGCTTGGACAGTTGTCAGGAAACACGCATGCAGCTTGCACTCAATGACTCATATCTGATGAAATCGTCGTCTGATGAAATCGTCCTGTCCTGATTCGCCTCCCCTCAACCTCCACGACATCTGATCTGCCCTGCCTGCCCTGCCCTGCCCTGCCCTCCCCTCCCTTCCATCCACGATATAATACAATTTTTTCAGCCTTGTTTTGCACTTTACACCTCTCTGGACAATACAGTATGTGAGTGTCATTGTCAATGTCAAGAAGGGGGTAAAGGGGGTCCGGAATATTTATTTACTGAAGTTTGCGTATTTGGAAACTTTTATTTTCTGCGCTCCACCCCCCTACCCTCCACCCCATCACTCCAATCATGGAGCAATAAATCTAGTTTATAGCTCCATGATCCAATTAAGGACAAATCTACTGATGCATATTGCATTTTAACCAAAATTATTGAATGTTTGTTTGTTCATGGTAATTCATAAAGTGTTGCTTACTTGGTGCTTCATCATTTTCTTCTTAATTTTTTTAAATTTTGAATTAATTTTTCACAACTTGATCAATTTGTTGAATGCGGGCCTAATAATCTATTTAGACTTATCTCCATTTATTTCTTTAAGTCTTGACAGCAAATACATCAAGCTGAGTTTTCATATACATAATGGCAGATCGATTGCACTATGCATGGCAACACCATCTCTGTGATCTGCACAGCTGGCAAAGTGATATTCCCCTGATAGTGTTACAATACAAATATAATGTGCACCAACCCATTTACTTGTTTGTAATCCTTTTTCTCTATATATTTCAAGGAAATGTCGGGACTCCGTGGCGCAACGGTAGCGCGGTCTGACTCCAGATCAGAAGGTTGCGTGTTCAAATCACGTCGGGGTCAAATTTTTAATCTTCATAAATGCAGTCAAAGAACCAACAACTTTCGGGTGTGCTTTAATAATGCAGTCAAAATTGAAACAGAATGACAAAAGAACCAACAACTTGCGGGTGTGCTTTAATAATGCAGTCAAAATTGAAACAGAATGACAAAAGAACCAACAACTTGCGGGTGTGCTTTAATAATAAATACGACCTGTGATATTTCGGTCGTGTTCTTAGAATGTTTTGCACTGGACATACAGTTAGAAGCATGGGATAAGTAGGGCTAGTCCTATGTATGTACGTTGAACTGGCCCTTCGTCAACCAACCGACAACGACCGGTTTAACCACAAATCGTCAGCTTCTTCATCCAATGAGATGAACAGCAAATAAATCAACAGAGCAGGTAGTTTCCATTTGAAAAAAAAAAAAAAGAATGCCCAGGACATTGTTTGAAGGCTTGTCCAAAAGGAGCCTCCCTTTGAGGATTTAGTTTTCCGTGATTGTATATCTTCGTTAACGTCTTCCCTCTGTGTTCTTAGGTTACTTTTCTGGCTAAAACAGGTTGCTGGTGACTGGCATCTTTCCTGGCCGCGCCCAGGGAAATTGTGGAGACTAATAATATGGACAGTTCGTTCAAGTCAAGAGATAAAGCGGCAAAAATTCTTAACTACACAGTAGAAATCAATGTCTCAAATGCTAGAAATGCTTCACCTTTTCACCTGACCGCCCCTAATGGTCCCCATCAGGACCGTTCAATGTACTGTCATTAGCTCCTTCGGCGTTATGTCACTGAGTACCTTTGTTGGAAGTTGTCGTGTGACAGATAGTTCTGCACGCAAACAAAGAAGTCCAGTGATCCAGCTTTATGGGGGTTTTAGCTTCTCTGCAGGCCTACTTCAAGAACAATCCCAATACGTAAGGCGCATTATGAAGATCAGCTCTTAACTTTCTTTAACATTCACAATCTTTTCTGCGAAGCTCCATGATTCCTACCGGAAAGGGTCTGTGTATTCTCAACTCATTTAAATTCCAGTGGTATTCATTCTTACAGGTTTTCACGCCTTATTTTTATCATGGAGCTTAACTACGTAAAATGACTTTATTCTTCTCAAAATCCTTCACGCGGATAACAGTAAAATATATAAAAAAAATAAATGGAAAAAAACCCACCACAATTACTAATTAATGCTTTTCTTTTCGTTCGGCTGAATCAGGGACGTACATAAAACAAATGCGGAATTGCATAAATAAACGAAGTAAGGCCATGCCTGTGAACCAAATCCACCACTTACGCCAAAAGTGAAAAATGGAAATGATGAACATATATCGGGACAAGAGTCGCAAAATCCGTCCTTTAATGTTAAAAAAAATGTTATGACAAATTTTCCGGGACAGGAGTCCCGATATCCCTATCAGGACAGCGTTCCCTGCATGCCATGACCCCCTTTCCCATCACTCCTATATTCGTCTTCTGGACCAGTCTCGCCCCATACCACAGTTTTCAGTTTCTTTTACCTGGTATATCTTTTTGCAGAACAGCCAATGTGAATAGGTTTCATATTTATTTTCAGAATCACGTAGCAGATGTCAGATGTACCAACAAATATATACCCGACAGCAGTAACGCTATCTACCGCGGTCCAAGGAATGCAGCTTCTGACGTTACCCTCACGGAGTTCCGCAGCAATAAGGTGGTGGATCTGGGAGTGGCGCCCGTCGGCTACCAGGTCCCGGATGATGTCACAACAAAGTACCCAAAGCCGGGTTTTCAGAATGCTCCAAAATTTTGCGAGAACACGGATAAATCTTTGGCGACCAATCATTTCATCATGCCTAATCTGCAGCCAGGTGAGTCTCTCTCTCGCACGCACACAGAGAAAAATATCGACCAGAGCGGGCGCAGTTATGAAACAGTTTCCGTATCACTACACTAACTGAAAGCAAGTCAAGTCGTCATTGCCAAAAAAAAAAAAAAAAAAAAACCTTTGGGTCATTCCATCAAAATATTTTACTCTTTCTGGCAGCTAAATTAGGGTGCAAATGGTCATCTCAAGCAGTGGTATATATATTACTTCGAACCATGCACTATCAACATGTACCGCAAAATTGTGGGATGCATGAAAAATTACATGCTTTCATCTATTGGACAAAATCAAATTCTTACGGTGAAGGGGGGGGGGGGGGGGGGTGGCGGAGGGAGAATTAGCCTACTGACAAATTCCTGAGATCTACATCTGGAACTGCTTCTCGATGGTCATTTGCTTTTATATTTCGTTCAAATTAAACTCCTGACTTTGATTTCGTTGCTGATTCACTATTATTTTTGCTTCTGTTTGGCAGGTCGGTACACATTCATGTGGGCATGGGGATTCAACAGCAAAAATGACGTATACACGAGTTGCTGGGAGGCCGATGTGGTGGCAACGAAGTCCGAGAGAGACCAGGTCCTCAGGGGACGTGGCCTGTCAACAGAAGAACCAGGTAAAGAATTTGGACTTTTTTTTCGCTTTGGCTTATGCTGTCTGTTTCTTCACTCTCCTTTTTTCCCCTTTTCTATCTAAAATGTTGAGGCTGTATAAGCTCTTAAGAACAAAGGTTACAGATACAACCCGACAGCAAACTATATATGTGAAAAGTCAAAACTTCATTAGTGTGGTCTGATGTGGTGCCACCCAGACAACGCCGAGCAAAGGGTGGCGACAAAATTTGTGATGCTCCGAACTTATGTGGGTAACGGGGATTAAATTTTAAAGTGAGGATCAAGCCTGTGAACATCATAAAGCTCCAAACACTGAATGGGGTATTCCATGATATATATATATATATATATATATATATATATATATATATATATATATATATATATATATATATATATATATATATATATATATATATATATATATATATATATGTATGTATGTATGTATGTATGTATGGCAGGGGGTAAGCGTGGCCTCAGTTTCAATCTTTTTATCAGAACAAAAAGCAACACAAGAACAAACCGCTACTTTCGAGTTAAATCAGCAGTTTTTACTGTTTTCCAGTCGACAAAGCAACAGGAGGCAGGATAACTGCGCCAACTACCAGACCAACAACTACCAAGCGTACAACAACAACAACCACAACAACAACTACCACTAGACCGCCAACGCGGCGCACCACACGGGGGCCTGGACGGACCCCAGCACCTACTCCAGCCCCCAAAACCACAACATCCCCTGGACCTGACAGTACGTACTTTTTTTATTACGTTTGTTTTAGTCACAGTATTTTATTCTCGTAGCTTTAATTTATTGTTTATCAATTTCTTCTGGTTTTCATTCAGTTCATTCTGCATGGTATGGTTTTTTTTCGTTTATCCTGTTTCTCATTTGTGTGTGTTTTTGCGTAACTTTTTTTTCAATTATCAAATTGCTGTATCGTTGTCACAACCGGTACCTTTTGGCCTTAAGTTTTGTACTTTTTTAGTCTTCTAACATATGTATGTGTATATGTATGTGTATATGTATATATATGTATATATATATATATATATATATATATATATATATATATATATATATATATATATATATATATATATATATATATATATATATATATATATATATATTGCAAACCTACTCAGAGAAATGTCAAATGAGCAGTACACTGCAACAGAATAATGACAAACGTGATAATTTAAATCAAATCTCGTCATTAAAAGACCACAAGAATTAATTTATTGCGATACAAACTGTGTATTGAATGCATGTTGGGAAGTACACACACAGGAATTTCGAATCAAAACATTCAAGCTAGAGACTATACGCATTACAGCTGATTTTTAAAAAATCTAAATTTATTTGTCGTCTTGCAGGGAGGACCACCCCACCGTGTAATTTGCCTCTGAAGTTTCTGTGTCCCGTCAGCTCTGCCTCCATGACGTCATCACTGGTGTCCTTTTGTCTTCTACTGGCGGCCTTTGCCAGATTTTTGCTATAAGGGAGCCATAGACACAAGTTCCAAGCAGATTTATTTGCTATAGATAATGTACAGACAGAATGGACAAATACAAGTGAGGTTGATGAAGACTAATGTATAAAACAAGAGTTTTTGTAAATTTTCATATATTAATTCTTGACTGCCAAGAATTTTGACAGATCCACGACAGTCGACAGACCTGCTTCGTATAAAGTGGTACGCCTTTTTTTTTTTTTTTATTTTTTTTTTTACAAGGATACCATGAACTCAAGTTGTAAATATATTCAAAGCATTTGAAGTGGCGTTCCATGAACATGTTGATGGTATGATGGAATAGGAAAGATCATGTATGTGTTTTCAGCTGAATACACAAAACCCAATGGCCCATTCACGTATGTGCCTTCTGTGCACTTGCAGCCCGTATTCCGCCGGTGTTCACAGCGTGGGTACGCACGTTCTGAACTTCTGGCATGCGACCCGGATAGGGTTTATAAAATGGGCAGATTCAAATTTGAAAAATGACCATTTTATAGATCTAGAATTTTATTAACATGTCTTGAATTACACCATTTATATTTAACTAATAAATTTGTCACTTTTGTAGTTGAGGAAATAAAATTTGTATGAACAGTTAACATCACCTGTACATCCGGACTTGCCAACCCCAGACACTCAACCCCAGTTCAACTTGCTATTACCACATACAGCTGTTTTGTCGGCTAAGTATGATGAGGTGTATTAGGATTACAACCACAAAACACTAGCCGTGCAGACAAAAGCAACCTCTACTGGATAGTTTCGTTAGCATTGAAAGAATAGGGACAAATTTGGAGTTCAACTTGTGGTGAATGCAATACAGGATAGCTCACGCAATTGTGTTGTTTCTCTTTTGGCAACCGGTAGATCGCCACGTCTATTTGGCTCGTCCCGCTAACCAAAACCATGGACGTATTAACAGTTAATACGTTCATGCCAAAACGGAGATGTTTCTTGCAAAATAAAGAGCTAAAAACTGCTGCGAATCAAATGTCAATTACAATTTTACCTTGCATTTTGATAGAAATTAATTTTTCAATATAAATATAAGAATTTGACTTCCTTTCTCTTGCATTCCCCGGGCCTTGCTTGCACTTTAAGACAGGTAGCGTGTCGAAAAGTGCGAACACTCGTCGATGAATGCAACAGAAAGGGGCTCAATTTTTGCTCGTATGGATGTGTAGAATCTTTCACATTGTTCTTTGTTCGACCCTTGTGTGTTCCTAGTAAAGCCCTACGAAATAAAGTATAAACTTGTTGTTCTTCAACACCGTCTTCCACAACATTTTTTGATCCGCTATTTCAATTTTATTCAGTCAGTTCATCCGAATGTTTTGTTCATTGGATAATAGGTTTAAAAATCTTTTCACGCTGTAGGGGATAAAAATACATGCGTCCGATATTCTGTGAAAAAAATGATAACCAGCACATTTATTTTATGGTGCTTAACCAGTCACCATCATCTCAGGCACATGGACGCTTGATGGTAAACTTAAAATATACTATATTTATATGATTTGATACCACGAACACACAACGCTGTGTTCCACATGTAAAATTTGTACATTGTAAAATAAACTGCCATTTTATCAAATTTGTTCTCGTGTTTTTCGTTCTTAAACCAGCAGTACTGCATATAAGCAGATCTGTAAACTTTTATTATCAGTCTCAGTGCTGCATTTTTTCATGTTATCTCATTATTAAAGTGTGTGTGTGTGTTAACACACACTTTTCTTTCTTTCTTTCTTTCTTTCTTTCTTTCTTTCTTTCTTTCTTTCTTTCTTTCTTTCTTTCTTTCTTTCTTTCTTTCTTTCTTTCTTTCTTTCTTTCTTTACCAGCAAATTTGTCCGACACTTTTCTTGGACACTATGATACATTAAAAACTCCAAACTTGGCATGATTGTACCTCCATACAAGGAGTTTGACCGTTTTATACAGATGAATGAAGGTGTATAAAAATGCAAAATAGGGGAATTTGAAATTTTAAATCTTGAATATCTTCAAAAGTATAATAGATAGAGATGTCATTCCAACTTCTATTAGGTGGTTATTGACCATTGCGCATCTTATGAATTTAAAACAAAAGTTGTAGCAGTTTAAATCATGCTAATTAGCAGCATTTGAAATTTTAAAACTTGAATATCTTCAAAACTATTGTAGATAGAGATGTCACTTCAACTTCTACTAGGGGGTTGTTTTTTACCATTGCACTTGGAATGAATCTAAAACAAAAGTTGTAGCAATTTGAATTATGCTAATTAGCAGTATTCGAAATTTTCAATCTTGAATATCTTCAACACTATAATAGATAGAGATGTCATTCCAATTTCTAATAGGGGGTTGTTGACCGTTGAGCACCTAATGAATTAAAAATAAAAGTTGTAGCAATTTAAATTATGCTAAATAGCACCATTAGAAATTTTAAATCTTGAATAACTTCAAAGCTATAATAGATAGAGATGCCATTCCAACTTCTACTCCTGTGTTATAGAATAGTTGTACATTGCCATACCAATATGCCTTGAAGACACACACACTGATTTGCTATGCAGCAAATTATCTTTCCTAGTTTTAAGATTACATTTGGAGAAGAACAAAGATTGCCATAATTTCAAAAAAGAGGATTCCTCAGGGAAACGCTTATGTCAACACCAAACAGTACATTTATTGATATTATGCCCTTTGTATGTCATCTTGAAAGTTAGTTATTGCAGAAGACCTTCGACTTAATTTTAAAGGACATCTCGCAGGACAATGCTCCAAATAACTCCTTTCTTCGGTACACTCTGAGCGTGTAACACCCATATCGTGTCACAGAATGTCATTGTCCGTTGTAAGCTTCTTAGATGAGTCAATTATGACAAGCTTCCCTCTACAAAAACACTAAATGTCTAATTTTGTTGTTGCTTCGTTGTTGCTTTTGTACCATTTTTGTTCAATGATCGCGCATCCTTTTCTTTTCTTTTTAACTCCTTAATTTTTCATTATCGCGGCATGATTTTTAAAGCTCCCTAGAAACCGCTTAACCAATTATTCAACAAGCAGTGCTGCTATTTTTCATTAAAAAAAAAAATTTGGTGTGATTTTGTACTTTTCAACTTTTCCCCCAAATAGTTCAATGGACTCTCTTTAAATTTGGTAGGAAGGTACCTTGACTTAGATTATACCGCATTTGGTCACCATATGGCACTGCCGTCATTTTCTGACTCTTAGCGATTTTTAAAGCTACGACTTGATCAATAAGAGTACGTTAGCAGTGTTAGTATAGGGATTGTAGTGTAAATGTATGCTAGTGTAGTTTTCTCCAAAACGCTTGGTCACATCCTCTTCACGCTCAGGGGGCATGTTTGTGTTCTTGAATTTATGACTTTTTAAAATCTCGGGTTTCTTCTCCAAAATTTGCTTAACATGACATAGGAACACTTTTTTTGTACTGCCAAACCTAATTTTGCTCACTAAGTCAGGTTGTAATTTACTCATTTTGTTATGATGTCTCTGTGATTTTGTTATAATCGAATTCTCCAAAACTGTTTGTTGGATTTTGTTCGAACATAGTGGGAATGTACCATAACTTAGCCCCCACTCAATGTGTTCACTAGATGGCACTGCTATGTCATGATTTGTAACGAAATTTAAAAACTAGCAGATTCATATTATTCATATCAACATGGGAACTACAGGACAGCAACTGCACATAAATGTGCAGGTATATGTTGTTACTCCCATACCATTGACTTGATCATCCCAAACTTGGTGTGAATGTTTCTTGGAGGCGTCTCTAACACGCTTGGTCATATACTTACGCTTTAGAGATTTTTTCTTTTCTTTCTTTCTTTCTTTTGTTTGTTTTGTTTTGTGAAAATAATTACAAAAGCATCTGCTCTGAAACTTCTGTGCCTTTTGATATTGTGTACGGTCATGGTCGGATGAACACTACGGGGAATGAGGTCATGTCTGGGTGGCCAGGCATGACCTCATTACCAGTTACGTGACCAGTTTCATATTGTTTACTTGATCATTTGAGAACTATTTGAGTGAGGACCACTGGTCCTAAAATAGGGCCAATCCGAGAGTGTAGATGGATGACCATGATATGTTGCTGCGGTGGCGACACAATAGTGAATTTTATTATTCACTTGATAAACCCAATAACTCTTTGAGCTAGGACTTCGATAATTTACATGCAAGTCTGCTATAAGGACCAGACTCAGACAGCAGATGGGTGAAATTAATACAATTTCCAAGATTAGAGGATCATTTAAATCTGTGGATCGATAGAATGTCAACTGAGCATAGAATGGTCAAATTGTCCTTACTTTAACTTTAGTTTGTGGTCCATTGGATGCGCCTTGTTCAGAATACCAAGGAGCGTCTCACTGTGCGCTCCTTGAGAATACTAACAGCACAAAACAATGTTGCTGCTCTAAAATACATGATATAGTTAATGTAGTTAAGAGTACAAAATAAAAGAGTGTCTGCATGACCCCGGTTAAAGACTGAAGTCCGTTATCACTGGGGCTACCAAAGGAATATTATATTTAAGTCTATGTCAATTAAATATGACCTATGATATGTATGGGAAGATACGTATGCATCTACATTATTAATCAATTTTTTAAATCATAACTATTTATTATGTTAATGACGTTAGGCCTACTGGTGGTAGTTAACGTTATAACATTATATCTCGAGACTTGACTCTTTCACGTGCATCCATAGCGTTAATATATATAGGCCTTCACGTACTTGAAATGACAGTTGGGTCTCACTGAAGAAGGTTACAACAGTTATCCGAAATATTTGAGGATATTTTCAAAATAAAAGCAAGAGAAAAAGTTCAAAAAATAAAGAATTATTGAAAAAGCAATGTGTCTGTAAAGTCCTGAAAGTTACAGAGGGCTAACTTGAAAACTCTAGACTGTGTCACATATACAAACAAAAGTTACAAGACGAACGGACAGGAGCCATTGCATAAGTTCTGTGACCCAAGGAGGCTGAAATTAACTAAGTTCTGCTACAAGGTACTTAGAGGCTAAAGTAAATGAATCTCATAACTTGGTATATGGTACCTCAAGGCGACTGAACTGAAGTGTACCTGGCAAAATGACCCAAAACAGACCTAAAATAAACAAAATGTGGTACAAAGCATCCCAGTGTGGCTTGTGTGATCAAAATCGGGAACATTAGACCCCCAAGGAGGCTAAAATAAGGTCATCAAATCTCTGTATTACTGTGACAATTTTTTTCTTAATGGACATACCTCGTCATATATTCCAGCTTAAAGCATAAAACAGAGGGGGTGAATGAGAGGATACAAGACAAAAGTTAATAACAACAAAGACAATGTCAATTATATGAATCAATTCTTTTTTTTAATTTTATCGCACATTTGAACATTCCTTGCAAATTATGAATATATTACAGGGGCCTGTTGAATACAGAGTCTAAATGGATTATAAGTATGCCTGCTGAATGATACATGGTGTGACCTTGCCATAATTTACATTATCATGTTTTGGCTGATAGTGGCCTCTCAATCACTTCAGGACAATAAAAATATATCACCAATTGATTGTGTTTATAAATAGTCAGTAAAAATGATAAATTTTCCTGTATTTTTTTCTCTTCATGAAAAACCGTCATGATTAAGTTGCGCCTGCTAGCGCCCTCGTATGGTGTTTAGTCATGACTTCTATACAATCTGCAGATCACAGGTGAAAAAAAAATTAACTCTAGATCAGGATGGACTCTTTGAGAAAAGCTCAGAGTCCAAACATTGCAGAGAAATTTACCCATGGACTACAAGTCTGGTAGTATACTGAAGAAATGACTGTACAGCTTGAACACTGTACAGGTCACTGCAAACATGACAGCACAGCTTTAAAACTGTACAACTCACAAGGGAAAAAACCATACATCTTGAAAATGGTCACATTTTTTTTTCAAGTTTACTTTAAAAATGCACCCAGAGATTTCAAATTTTTTCAACTGCAAACCAAATTCTACTGTTCCACTTGTCTCTTTATGAAAATGCTACATCATTTTTCAATTTTGACAAGTTAATCTTTAACCACAAGATCATATCTTGCGAATCACACAGCCAGCCTTCATCCTGGTGTCACAACTGAAAAATACCTGTTCATTTGCATATTAATGTTCTTATTAGCATATTCATTGACATAAACGACATTCCCTTGCTGTGTGCGCATGAAAGTGTTTCAACCTATAGCACCACAACTACATATGAACAGACTTCATTTATGAGGTTTATGAAAATAAGATCATTAAGATGCAAATAATGGAACCTGGAATAACAATGATTGTGACACTCATGCGAATGCTGTTCAACCTCAGTAAGAACAATGTACAATACTTTCACATATACCATGCCCACACTCATAGCAAAATAAATATCAGGTAATATTATACACAATTACATTTAAACCATGGCTTTTAGAAATATAGGGCCATTTTGTTAAAATTTACATATAATTACAGTACTTGGAGAAAGGCATCAATTTGATCACCACACCCCAAGTTTTTCTTTTTTTTTCTTTTTTAAATGTTCAGATAAAGACAGTTGGGGCACATTGTACAAACTTGCCACGCATACGTGGACACATGTTCACAGTTATACCTTAAACATGCAAATGTCAAAACTGAAGAAAACCGTAAAAATTCTGGAATTAATGTTAACTATTACTAGGCTAAAAAAAGCAATGGAAAAGAATTTTCTTTCAAAACATCATTAAAAACCTGAAATGGTAGGTCAACCAACACAGAAAGTAAGGAGAGGAAATCCAATGCAAAGATTTCAAACTTTGGTTGGTGAGCACAGCAGGTGTGATTCAAACATCTGGTCACCAGAACTGATCCTGTGGTACATCACGGACCCCAGGGTTCTTGGGTATGTGCTTTGCAAACTCGCAACATGTAGGATTGTGTGGGGGTGATATTCAAGCTGTAAGGTCTCTCAACCCTTTCCCCACTTGAAAAAAATCAAGAGTCCTTCAGAACTGTCCACTCTTTTTGTTATGTTTTAAAATTTTGTCTTCAGTGTTCACCTCCCTTACGCAGCTCAGAATCTTTAAAACACAGTCTGTAGATTAGGGGCTTTCAGGGCATCAAGCCTGACCCACATGTTATAGAAGTCCTAAGCTTCACCAAAAAAAAATTTTTTTTGAACACCAGGAGTAGAAGGGTGGGAAAAATGTTTTTTCCCACCCTAGCCACATAATCCGTATACATTTTGGACACAGATGCTTTGATCTTGCCCTGGTCACCAACCAACGACACATGCTCAGTACAGAGATTTAAACATCTAAGTTTATGGATATTTTTTAGTCACCGTTAAATATTACATTATGTGAGAGTAAGTCTTGCCCCGCAGAGTTGAAACACACTCCGAGGGTCTCCAATGAGCCACTTTTTACATCACTCCCCTTGTGCAATTCACAAAAACATCATCACTACCCACGGACACCTCAAGCAGCTGTGAACCTTTAATTACTACCATAAAGTTTCATTTTTGTCTGTACAACAATGGGCTACACCTGCACTTACTGAAGAAATGAGCCCTGGACAGCAGGTGCCAAAGCTTGGCAGAGTGGAGAAATGAAGATTGAAAATCCAGGGTCTGAACACTACATTCTTCCCCGACTGGTTTTCTTATCACTTTTCTTCATAAAAAAAATGCGGCATTAATTATTTATAAATTTAAACAAATCTATCAACAAACTATTTTACTTCTATCTTAATGATAAATTTATCAACAAATGCCTGCAGTATTTCAGACTTTGTTTAAAGAATATCAAACTAGGTAGTTCTAATGAGCTGTTACACAAAATGACCGAAGTTTCAAGCGTCATCTGGCATTTTGATACCTAGCTCTCTAATCATGGTCACTATCTGTACAGAATAACATCCTAGATCTTGTACATTTTGATACTTCACTCTTTCATGGAGCATAACAAGTATATGTAAATGTGGTCATCATTTATATATACAGAAGTCTGCAGGATTTTCATTGATTACATCCATTTCATTATGAGGGTATTTCTATGTGCACACAATCACCCAACAAATACATCTTATCCTCTTTCCAGCTGACAAGGTATGTATAGTTGACAATGCCTACTTGTGCAAATTCTCAAAAAAAATCTTGATTTCCTTTTTGATTCGTACAAAAACTTTTACTTATTAAGGAATTACACATACACTAAAAGAAAACTGGATGAGAGTTTAAAACAGCAATTTCAGAAATGTAAATGATTTCGCCTACACACTCTTTTCTGGAGAATTTTATGTTAGAACTATATTTGTAAACTTAAGATAACTCTGTGTTGTTGATTTATGGGACAAAATTATTATCTCTTAACAAAAGGGTTAAATAAATGTACCAACATTTTCAACACATCAACAATACAGTGGTCCCCCCTTTATAAGGCCCCTGTCACCGGAGGCCAATCCTCACCACAGGTCACATTCTCATGCAGACAGCATGGCATTTACATTGTATTCCCCCCTCTAGTGAGGCCATCCCTCTTAATAAGGCCACTTATTGGCTGCATTTGAGGTAGCCTTATAAGAGGGGGACCGCTGTACCGGTGTAGAATACCCACCCTTGCACGTTTCTTTCAGTGAAGCATGTATTCATCCTCCCCCCAACACATACAATGTATGACCATTGGGCTACTAGCTGGCTTTCCTATGCACTTGTATTCATGAACATTCATGGGTTTACAATAGGCTGTTTCTTTTCTGCAGTTTCAATTTGTAAGTCAGCATCTATCTCTTTTCTATGAGAAAGTATCTATGGCCTAAATTTATTTTCCTCTACCCTAAGACAAGGCACCTCTTAATACCCTGATGTGGGAACTTTCTTTCCTGCTTTCATCCCTGTGAACTAATGGACTGTACCAATGAAATATGTCTCTGACATCACACACGCACATATCAGCAGCCACACTTGGGCTATTCCAACAGCAAGTATTTGCTGATCTTTCAATATATCTATCACAAGGCAAACTGAACATCTGACACCCCTTCTTCAACAGTGGATCAGCCCAAGAAAATGGTTACATTTAGCATCACTAGGGGGCACCACAACTGCTTAAGGTGGCCAACCTTTCAAGGGGATAAGAGTGAATACAAGTGGGAAAAAACTGTGATCACAACACTTCAATAGGCAGCACCATGTATATGAAGTATAAGTACACGTCCCATGTGTAAGCAATCACACAGGACCCTTTTTTTTTCAGAATAGATTATGATGCTACATGTAAAATAGAATCAAACTGGAAAACAAAAGGACATATTGACAGAAATAAGTCTTTTCCTACATGTATTAATGTTAAAATTTACCAAAAAAAAAAAAAAAAAAAGTACCAATTTTCTTATTTTTTTTTACTGATAATTCGGTTGAACAATGCATACAGGGGCTGTTACTGAAAAATACAGTGAAACCTTGCAACAATGACACTCAGATATCTGATATATTCACTTAATGAAACACGTTTTGAGGGACTTCAAGTCAAATTCCTTTGCTACTTGGTGTCATTGTATGAAAGTTTCACCGTACATCCGTTAATTTGACTCACTTGTGTGTGATAAAAAATATAATATGTGTCTCACGTGTTTCCATCTGACAAAGATGCAGGTCTCAAACTGTGCTTACATGTGGGAGAATTGTTAGTTTTTTTCGTCATCTGTCCCTCCCATCCGTCCCTCCTAGTTGTCACAAAGATCCCGCCCAGCCTATGCTGTCACAGAGTCCTCCATGACAATATGCCTAGAAGGCTCCCGGGCAGCCAGTTGCAAAAAAACACACAACCGTGTCACGTAAAAAACTAGGACATCATGTCATGAGCACAGTAATAACAACAAGTATCAAGAGATGAATTCTGCCAATATGACATTCTATCCCTGACCAAAATGTATATACATGTACATAGGATAAAAGGCATTCATTCACACATTATTGAAAAACCACAGGGGCTCAAATTTAAGACAACCCCTGCCTAGACTCAAGTCATAAGTAAGCGAGTATTTTCATCATCAAGACCTTGATGCATTAAAAAAAAAAAAAAATCATCAAGTGTGCAAAATTGTTGATTCTCCTGCATGGACAAGCTTAATTGCCTGGACAACCCACCTTCATTGTGCTCTGGTCCTTCCACCCCCACACTCGTGCATGTTTTATCTGCTAGTGCATTCTGGCATGCGAGGCAGGCCACCAATCGAGTCTACATTATTTTGCCCATGTCAACTAGTACCATGTTTATTAATAAGACAGATACACCAGCACACAGAAGTCTTTCAATGCACCTTTCTACCCCCTGAGTCACTGACAACTGCTGAAACGTACAACCGTACTACCTGTGAACAGAATTCCTCCTCTCCACCAAAATCAGGAATCAGCCATGGTCAACAGATCTCTTGCTACAAAATCCATATTGTCTATTGACAAAACTTCATTTCAGAAACTCTACACGTTAAAGTGGTATCATTCCATGGTCATCTCTTCGTGCTAAAACAGCGACTACAGGCTAACCATGCTTATATTAGCCATTATGCACACCACAGTTCTATCAGACACAGATCCAGGGGAGATGCAGACTTGAGCCAACACATGGGGGTATGGTGTATCCTACAGGGAACCCTTCACTCCCCGTGTCTGTGCATTATCAATAATAGGCCACACCACCAATTGCATAGATCACACATATGTACACATCTAGCACATTCCAAGCTGACATTACAGCTGTACTCATCTAGCACAGTACATCGGGATGTCCCTCTAGCACAGTACATCGGGATGTCCCAGTGACGTGTGTATCTAGCATAATCCATACTGTTTGTCCCAGTTGTACGCATCATGCAAAGTCAATGCCGATGTTCCAGTCTGTCCATATCTGGCATAATCCTTACTGATGTAATGGTTGCATAGGATGTCCTAGTTGTGCACAACTAGCACAGTCCATGCCAATGTCCTAGTTGTGGGCTGCTAGTAGTCCACACCAATGTCCCAGTTGTACATAATCCAGCATGGTCCACATTCATGCGTGTCCTCACAGACATGTACAGCATTTTCCACATACACATCTCCAGTGTTCACATCTGGAATATGTATTCCACATGGATTTCCAAGTGTACATCAGACATGTCCTTGTTAGTGACACAGTTTGAGAACTCTTAATTGCTAAACATGTACATCCATGGTGTACCTACCAGTATATACATATTGTGCATACAAAAGCTACTTTTGCAATAACATAGATCCACATGACAGCATATCCAGAACTTGGTAGATCTTGATGGTGTCGATATTGTTCCAATGATGTTCACAGTGGTAAGTCGTATTCATGTAACCCAGTATGCCCAATGGTGCAACTATATGGGGAAGTCTCATTCACATAACTTGGTTATGTCTCAGTGGTGGGTGTGGGTAGTTGGTATCATTTTAATCCAGTTTGACAACTGGGTGTAGGCACACAGACCTCCTAGTATCTATTTGTTCTTTTTTCAGGCGTATATAATATATAACAAGATTTCCATGTCTACCTTGTTGAGATGATGTGGTCAGGCCCTACTCATGTCCAGTCTGCACTTATATTCTTATGTTTACTTGTTCAGGGCAAATAAATGGACAGGATCTCTGCATGTACTCCTTGTGTTACGTCACAAAAAGTTTTTAATTGAGCGTGCCACATACACTATTCTGCATGGTGGCAGCACCTGCTTCCTGTGTCGCATGACATTTGCAACTAATGAATGAACACCTGGTGGAAGTAACTTGTGGTGCTACATACAGGTGATATACTCCATTGTGGTTCAAATAACATTTTCTGCTCATAATTTCCTGGTTGAAACAGAACATAAAGTAGAGATAATCTGTACAGTCAATGCCAGCATGCTGCATGGCTTGGACAGTGCCATCTGGTGGATGTTTGGTGATCGTATCCAATCTATTACAATTGGTGGAGTGGCATCAAGTGGTATGGTGCAAAATAAACCTAGAAACATTGAACATATTCATTGATCAGTAATAATAAAATTCTGGTTCCCTGCTTGATTATCAAAACTGCTACATGGTCAGCGGTCCCTTACCGGAACTAAATATGGGCTAGTTCAGTGCAGAGGTAAAGGTGTTAAATCTCGCAATGAAATACAATTACTGACCTTCATATTTTGCCTTATAACCATACATGGGCCAAAATACACGAGTAGCCAGGTCTTTATCTTTGTGGAAAACCTTACACAGGTACAACATATTTTTTGCGTCTTCAACCAAGGTCTATCAAGGCCCAGTTCATTCCATGATATATACATATTGTACAAATGGGTAATGTAATACAGTATACCAATATTCAAAGGTCAGCTCCATTCTCTTGTCACTCCCAAATTATTTCATCAAGTTTACCATGCACTTGAGACTTGTAAATGAACTATAAAACGTGAATGACGCTTCAATAAGTCACGTAGGTTCTGGTGATCGAACAGGCTCATTTTCGGTTGGTTATTTCCGGCACCAAGTGTACATAGCCAGTGTTTCAGTCCCTCACATATTTCTTCTTCACCTGTCAACAAAATATGGGTGTCCCACTATTGGTTAATACACAGGCCATATAGAAGCTTAACAAGGGCTTCATGCTCACTTCCATGCACGCAAATGACGTAGGCTCAATGTGGGTGAAACCCAACTGTGAACCATTGTTACTCACCTACATGCCTGCATTTGTGTGAGTAAAACCAAGGTTTGTTTTTGGTAAAGCCCAGTTTCCCTGACTTAACACCAACTTTGGTGGTTACTAATGTTCAGACTATATTCTTTGGTGCAAAAATACATCTACAATTTAAAACCAAATTTTGACTCTCCCTCTGGCATATCTTGGTGCACAACTTTATACCATATGCTTTGGTACAGTTTGCATATGTACTTGTGGAATTTAAAAAACTATTTCAGTGCCCTATTCACTATCAGTTGCTACATTAATTCCAGTGGTAAGTAATTTGGAATCTTTATATGAGTTGCCTGGAAACCATTTCATTTTAAATATTTAGTTTCACCTGGTGTACACTGTTTTGTCTTAATCATACAGTCATGTCTGCTAGGAGTCCATGACACAACAGTGAAAAAATGTATTTGTATATCTGTTTCATATTCAAACCTACTCTTATCACATTCCAAGAAGATCTTGTGCTTTACCCTGTTCACAGTAGGCTCTGTGTGCATCAGCACCTACCTGTCTAAGTCTCTTACCTCATTCCCACTGGCACCACACAATTGTAGCATAATACAAGAACAGGGATGAATCACACAGAATCATGTACCTGTATGTTTCTACTTTTTAAAAGTTTCCTGTTTCAACCCAGGATTGGTAGTCAGAAAAAATACCCCACTGTATAACCATGCTGAAATCAATACCATGATTCATTGTGAATAGATCAGCCAATAGGAGACTTAGTCTGTGAACAGTTTGGCCAATAAAAGGCGTAGTTCTGACCCTGCCTAGTTCATACATGCCAGTCATTTGGTCTGAAACCTGAACACAATTTGAGATTCTACCTCATATTCCCGCATTATGCAAGTATGAATTTCCTGGATTTCATCATAAATGCACTGCCGGTCAAAGTCACATGACCTACTTGGAGTCACACATAAGCAAAAAATAAATAAGGCTACTGAAGGCCTGGGCAGTATTGGTATTTACCTTTGTGATACTTCCAAGAATATGACTGATTATGTGCACATTTTCACCATACATGAGAGTGCTGCGGTAAGTTGAAGAATTTGCCTTGCGCCTGACATCTGTGCGAGTGTCCAACCTCAAGAAGCACTGCTCTCACTTGCGTCCACTTTTGTGTCACATTGGAGGACTCACGCTTTACACTTCCTACTTCTGTACATTCAGCCCAATTTGCACAGACAGGAAACACCGGGCATAAGACAACATAAAACCCAATATCAATAAGTCCACCAATCATGATCTTCAGTTGATTCCACACTTAAAAATAGCAATAACATGAATGTGAAGATGATTCACAGCTGTTGCCATTGTAATTACCTCTCTCAATTAAGATGAAGCACAATATTCAAACCTAAGTTTTTTTCATTTTTCTGTTTGGCCAAATATAACGAAAATGACACAATTGGATAATAAGTTTATCACTTTCTTTTCTGCTTTGTCTCACAGCAGAATCAGCAATTGAATTGGAAACTGTGGAAACCCAAAGGGATTACATGTCAAAACTGGTATCTGACAGCTTTCTCTGCCATTCACTCCCACCAAAAGTAAAATCCACTCTCCTTTCTAATCAGTATTTTCACATATTAATGACCAATCCAAAAGCTAGCAATTCAATGCCTTTTTTTTCACGTTAGCTACATATCTGCCCCTTTTTCTCAAAGTAAACCTCTGTACATGTAAACATGACATTAGGACAAAGTAGGTATCTGCTTCAAAGCTGTGATGGTAATTTGTATTGACTCTATGGATCTTAAAGGCATCTTCATCGCCTAAACACAAACTCATTCAGTGACGAAATGATTCCTAAAAGGGAATCATTACGCGCTTATTGCACATTCCAATATCTGTAGTTACCGTAATGTATACCATACACGACTAAGAGCAAAAGAACTCCAGTAAAATAAACTACCAATATATTATATGTGTATAAGTGAGATTCATTTTCAGCATGCAGGTCATAGAATAAACAATTTACACCCTGTACACAGGCCATTTGGTTGGCCACATGGATATTTACACCCTGGGTTCCTGACCCTAAAATTTAAAATATTGACTTTTGTCTTTGGCAGTTACGGACTGTGTCATTTTCAATATAGAAAAATGCTGTTTTTGTTTCACATAAAAATGTCATGGAATTTTATATTTATGTACTTTTGAGATGCTATGAAATTCATCCTCTTATAGTTCCAAGGTTTATCCTAAGACAGAATGAGATTTATCCTAAGATAGTATGAGATTTATCCTTAGATAGAATGAGATTTATTCTCCTCCTGCTAGGCCTCTGAGATACAACTCCTCCACCTGAAGAAATAAGGTTTGGCAACAAGTGACAAAATCATGAGTAACACCTGATCTAGAACTAATATTTCAGGTTTTCAGCGACACTTAACTTTGAACTGATCACACTCCTGTATGTTGAAATCTGCTGAAAACATTGCATTTATTTACGTTAATTGTACTTCAATTTCCAAAACTACTAAATCTATACAAAGCTGAAATATCACTTGACAGCAAGACCTTTTTGCAGATCATTATCAAATGCATTGATCAAATCCTATTATACACACTATTTTGCCACATGAAATATTTCAAACCAGCAGAATTAATCAGTTACAAATACAAATCATGTAAAATTATTTACAATGAAATATAAAATGGTGTAAAAATTAATTGGATTTATCCCATCATTATTACGTCATGATAAAATTGCCTTTATTCACTTAACTGGTTGCCTGCCGAATGGTGGTCTTTGCTCCAACAACAGAGAGGCAAAGCCAGTGACAAGAAGGAGGCAGTCTGAGCCTCATACTGACTTCACTGGCAGTTTCACATCACTTATGAAATTGAACAGATTATCAACAATATTTTTTTTTGTACAGAATAAAACATAAATGACTGCAAACTGAGTTTAACCATTCTAGAATTTTAGATAATGAATGCCATATTCAATATTTATCTGGCATGATTCTTATTGGTTGGCTGTGACAGTCTCTTCCAATCAAAACATTTCTTGCAGCTAAACAACTAATCAAAATGTTGAACTTAAAAAGTTCCTAGTTTCTACATTTCTTTTCACAACAATTCAAACATACCCGTGTTGCTAGCCAAGTCCCTGTCTAAGCTGGAAACATGATACCAAAACCTGCAAAACCTGTATCCTAATGAAAAATTTGAGGCCACCACCTTTTCTTGGTCATTTCTAAACACCTGACATTACTCAGATAGAACTGCAGAGAAAAGCTGTAAATGACATGCTTCATGTACAGAAAATATTATTAGGGACTGGACCATTTGTTTCTGCCAATACATTGTACATCGGTTGCGAAGGTCCACAGTGTTCTGGTTTGCTAAAATTAAATCCAACAGAAATATCTCGTTGACTAAACGATTCCAATTGCAACTAATGCAAAACATTGCACGCACCTGACAAACGAGCCACAAGAGAAGTGCTGTCGAGTAAACATAGGTCAACCCTTGCACTTCTGCACTTGTACTTAAAATGTCCGTGGCTAACAATTTGTTACTGTCTTCAATTCCCAAGAGTGTTCAAGCCACCGAAATCATGTTCAGAAGCAATTTATACAGTACACTGGACAATCAAGCAACAATGTTTTTCTCGTACAAGTTTTGGGACACCTTAAGGTTGATCAACCCACCATCATAAACGGGATTTGGCTTGAAACAAGAGGAGCGTCAGTGTGAATGTGAAATATGTAAAATCCACGCACAAAGGAAGCCCATTACTTTCTCACCTTATTCTACCAATGTTCTTCATCACCTGCGAATTTATAGATTTGCCGCAAGGAAGAACGACTGTTATGTGCTAACCATTTAAACATGATAAATGTAACATTAACTCTCTATTCTATATATTTCATCAGCAAACAGAACGCACAATGACTTGGCTAGGCTCTTCACACAATTCATCAACAACTCTCAACATGCACACTCTAATCAACATAACACTAGCAGCCAATTTAAACTCAAACCCCTCAGTGCTGCCACCTATAGGTACATTTTTGTACCCAACATGTAAATCAAAATCATAAGACTCCATAACAGTAAACAAAAGAAAATAAATAACACAACACATCATATATCAATACTAACACTTCAGCAATGACAAATATGCAACCTAAACAATACACAGTGACATATCAACTTCTCTAGTCCTGTGTTAATAATGCAAGTACTAAAAGAATATATAAAATCTTGCTAAAAACAAAAATCCCCTGCTCCTGTCCCACATTTACAGACCAAATGACCGACATGTGTTCAACTGGCTTCACACTACTATTACACAGGTGTAACATGTAGGGTTACAATTATAGGGCACCGAGCCCATATGCATGTATATGTGTACATATATATACACACATACATACATATATATATATATATATGCACATAATATACCATTTATGTGGGGTGTGATTGGTTTGCTCAAGGTCCTTGGTTACCAGTTACCATAGGGATATTTATGGCTGCTTCATAAATAAAAGACTTAAGTCTTTCCCTGGTACTGGTGAAACTAGGCACCCCTCTACTCCAAGTTTTCTGTTAATAAGGTGCCATGAGATTAACCGTGCCCTGTTCTGGTCTCACACCCCAAAAAACCGACATAGCCGATCACTTCACGGCTACACCTACTGTTTCTGAAACCCCCAAAACAGGCTTTGCTCTTCTGTTGGGTTTTGCACTTATGACAAGATTACATGCAAGCTCTCGACTCAGGACTTCGTGATCAGTCATGGCCAAGGCACTCCCAGTCTCAAAACTACTTGCTGAAAAAACGGGAAAACATACTCTGGCAACAAACAAAGCGTTGTTTAACTTTCCAAGTTCTTGCATTGGTTCTAAAACTTTCCACAGTTCAATGGGGTAACAACTATACACTCACAATGGGGTTTGTGGGCAGGCGTTAAAGTCTCACAGCTTCAAATGCCATGGCATTTTGAATGTTGCAAATCTGGCCACGCCAACTGGGGACTGGCTAGCGGAGGCCTCCAACACCTGACCTCCCGGTAAGGTCAAAGACCACACACGCCGTAGCCACAGCAAAAAACTGTGCTCATCTGGTAGCAAGACACCAACTGCTGCAATCTACAGTCAGGTGTCACCATTGGTATATGCAAACAGCTAAGGCCAATGTGTGAGCCAATGCTATAAGGTTGTTACATACACCATCTGGTCTTCCGTGTCATCTGAATACTTCCGATTCAAAAGGTCATCTTGTTTTGAATACTGGTTATAGTCTTTCATTTCTTGCATACTGTAACCCCCAAGGTGCTCAAGATAAGGCAGTTTTGTGTTGGAACTTTTGTTGGGCCGCAGAAGCTCATGCGCCGCTTTATCAAGGTCCTCCTGTGTCAAATCGTGGGCCTCGGCAATTTCTCGCTGAAGACACCTCGCGTCCACATACTTGCCAAGCCCTTCAGACTCCAGAATCTAGAAAGAGTAAAACAGCAGATCTTATTACTCTCTGTCCTTCACTGGTAAAATCCCAGAAAACGAAATTTTTATCACCAACCATTTAGTAAAAAACAACAGAATGCTTGTAGAGGGACCGAACCATTCTCCAGGGAAACAGTTATGTTATGCTTAAATACAAAGAGGAGATTAAAAAAAACAAAAACAAAAAAACATACCACTTAAGTGATACATTTAAGTTTCCTCCTTCACTGTTAATGCTACCTTGAAAGTATAACTCTTGGAGTGATGTTAAGACACTCTCAGCAAGGCTAAAATATGATAATCCCTGGTGACATTGAAAATAGGTCAAGGTTGCTGAATGTTGAACTCGGCTCAGCTTCCAATGAGATGCTTCTAAAGTATGTTTCATTATGGTAGCTCAACTTGTTCAAGTTATTGCATTCACAAGGGCTAAAAATATGACCCCTGGTGACCTTGACACAACGTCAAGGTCACTGAATGTCAAACTCAGCCAAGCTTCCAATGAGATGCTTCTACAATACAAGTTTCAGAACAGTAGCTTAATTTGTTCCAAAGTTATTGCGCAAGGGTGGCCAGATGAATGCACAGACATGATGGACATACTACCTCACAGGATGACAAGGCCATGGGGGTAAAATTGAGGCAAGATATTCCACAACTTACAGTAATGGCTGACAATGTGAGTATTTTATCTATTTCTTTCTTGTAAAGCAAAGTTGGTGACTTTATTTAACCCTTTCCTCCTTCATTTACGACTGAGTCAACAGCTTATGGGTTGGGCAATTAGCACCCAACCCATGCCAAGGAAAGCTGTTGACCTGAGCATGTTATCTTGACAGGTCTCATCTACAATTCTCATTCTAACTATTTTCCATGAATGTTGAAATTAGTAAAAAAACATTGAAGCAGATAGCATTAGACCACCAGCCTGTTTTGCTTGGTCTGTGTCGGGGGAAGGGTTGAACTTACTCCATACTTAGGTGATAAAGGGCTTTGTCAATATTTGTTTTTGCATTGCCTGACATGTCAAGCTGTGGCCACCTGTCCAGCAGCAAGTCTGACTTACCAGGCATGGGTAATAAAAAAATAAACCTTGGCCTGGCTACATTACAACTTGCTCATTGTTAATAAGGAATCTGAGTATGCAATCTTCTTCTATACCTGCAACTAGAATAACAAAAAAAATTTAAAAAATTAAAAAAAAAACGCAAAACATAAGGAACGAGTTAACTCATTCCATACCTTGATCACAGGTCTTGGTCAGTGGTTCTGGCACTGTCTGGCAGGTCATGCTGCAGCTGCCCTTGCGGCAGCTGCAGCATGACTTGCCAGGCAGAATCACTGACTAAAGAAATCTAGGTAAAACATATGGAAAAGTCAGGGACTGGTATGGAATGAGTTAATACAAAGAATAAAAATGACTTTCTACTGGCAGAAGGAAGCTTCTGAAATGAAATCTCAAAATTTACACTTCACTGCAATGATAATAATGCACATGAGACTTTTTAAGAATAGCTTCAGAAAACTGAAGGAATTTTGAATTAGTACCAATCCAAAACCCAGAGGATACATCAAGTAGGTTTTGAAGTGGCATGCCAGGGGACCCATCATGCCACGTATCAATGCATATGCCAACAATGCATGTGCCCATGCACCATAGCAGATATGCACCAATCAATGCACTGCACAAGAGGGGGTATTGGGATCCACAGGTCACTGGGATACTTTTCCACAAGCAACAGAGTTTTTACACTTAAATCAAAACTGTCAAGAGCACAGGTGAGTGGGAAACTTTGGCAGTTTTATTTCACTTGCTGTCACTGTTTCAAATCATGGGCAACAATCACAGAAGGGTCGAATGATTTTCTCGCATTTTCACACAACTTGATCTTAATACTTTCATTGTTGAGGTAGGTGGGTGCCTTGTTCTGTTAATTTGTGGCTAATACCACATGCTAAGCATTAGAAAAAAACTCCATCTGAAGTTCCACAGTCCAAAAATGTGACAAAGCAGTTGACAGCCAACCCTTGCTTCTGATTGGTCTCTCAGCCAAATGTCCTGTTGGGTAGCACAGGCCAGGCCTTATGTCCATATAAGGCTGTTCCATACAATTCCAGACTGTAGTGCCATACGTCCTAACTACCAGCCCCTATAGTCATAACAATGGCTGATCCATGCGTCCTGCTAATCCTCTGAAGTCTGTAATGAAGGCTATTTCATTAGTCAATGAAAACTCAAAAGGTCACTTCATAGGTCCCCACAAAACCCTAACTGCTATAACATGGGTCATACCACATACCTCTGTTAACATCTGGTACTATACAATGCTATACTGACAATCTCTCTGTGTTTCCTCGTGCGACAGATCTGAATTTCATCCTATCTGGGCCCATTTGTTGGTAGTTGCCTGTAACTTCATACTTTTGCTAAAAAGAGCAAGACTGAAATACTTTTTGCCAGATGATCCTAAAAGTAATTACTACAACTACCCCGTACATGACCAATGTTGCTCGCATATTCCACGTATAAAGTACTTTGCTACAATACTACCCCAGTAGCACTGTAGCCTACTGTCTCAAATATAGTGACAATATTGAATTCCGTACTTTAATGCCTGCAACAACAGTAAACCCTTAAACTCCAAACCATGTACTGGTAAAAGCTTGGCCAAAACAGAAAATCCCTGCCCATATAGTCCTACAGGGAAAACAACCTATGAACTGTAATGACAAGGGCCATATTATGAACTGTAAGGAATATCCTTGACCAAGTAGGATTTTACCACATACTGCTCTGTGAAGGAAACCTATACTTACACTGGTACTGCTGCCTACCCAGAATCCACTATGACTGGAAGTTGTGAATGGCCTTGTCAAACATCTTTGCCAGTACCACAGGACTTCTGATCACAGAAGTTTTTGGTGTGGTGCTGGGCATTTCTGTCTTTAGTATTGGCCTCAGCTATTTCTTTTTTTCGTGCCTTTGCTACACTCAAGAATTGAATGTCATAAGATCTATGCATAGAAACTACAATTTACTTAATAAACTATAACAATGTTTCATGTTCAACAGAAACTACTTATAGACTGGGGCACCACAAGGTGATGTATTTCATCATTGTTACCTTCGTTATCACATAGCAAGTACTGTTCAGCAGAAACAGGAACTATTTGCCAACATGGATACAACAAGGAACCATGTTTCCTCCATTATTACAAGTTTTGCTGCACCAAGAACTGTTTATCAGAAACAGAAACAGAAAGTGTCCTAAAAACTGTTTACCAGAAACTGAAACTGAAACTGAAACTGTCACAAGACCTGTTCATGAGAAACAGAAACTGTACTAAGAACTGTTCATGAGAAACTGAAATTGAAACTGTCCCAAGACCTGTTCAGTAGAAACAGAAACTGTACAAAGAACTGTTCAGCAGAAACAGAAACTTTCTACTAATGCTAACACTACGAGGCGACATATTTCCATTATAAACTGAAACTGTCACAAGACCTGTTCATGAGAAACAGAAACTGTACTAAGAACTGTTCATGAGAAACTGAAACTGAAACTGTCCCAAGACCAGTTCAGTAGAAACAGAAACTGTACAAACAACTGTTCAGCAGAAACAGAAACTTTCTACTAATGCTAACACTACGAGGCCACATATTTCCATTATTATTACCTATATTAAAACCCTATCAATAGAATATGACCATAATGTGCCATAGTTCAGGACCACCACTGCATTTCTCCCCTACCTGGACACTGTACATACTACCCTACTGCCCCACAGTTTCTGCTGCCCTGACCCCATGTAGGGCACTGCCAGCTGCATTACCTTGCCAACCAGACTTTCAGCACTGCTCCGTATATGGTCTTGCCTCTGCAGTTTTCCTGGTGGGGATTGCCCCGGAGGATAGGTTAGTTGGCCCTCCTCTAAAGCCTTGTAGAAGGCTGTAGAGGCATCAGGCATGGAGCCTGGGTCCGGGTGATTGGTGACAGGCTGGCTTGTGGGCTTGGATGCACTAGCATTGCTGCTCACGTGAGTAGCCTGGCTTGGGGACAGTACCAGTGGACGTGCTATAGCAAGCAGAGGTGACAAGAGCCTTGGTAAGAACAAGTTAGTGTCCCAAACCACCAAATGCACCAGTTAATGTACAAAGCTCTATGTACATACATGTCAATTCCGTTAATGGTACCATTGTATTCTAGTAGGGATTTGGTATGTTACATATATATGCCCTCTTGGTTAATTACCACTGCTCAAGTTGTTTACATCAGTGTTGCATCACTTGTGATAATTTTGAATTTTGATTGAAGAGCTTTGCAGAAGTCTATATTATTTCATGCAACTATTGTATTCCATTGTTTGTTAATGTTATTTTTATAGTTATTTAACATGTCTTTTTGTATCAAGTTTTACTGAAGTAACCTTTGTAATGTAAATATGTTTGTATTTACAAATGTCCTTTTGACTTGACCATTGTAACCAACACCCATTTTTTTTGCTTCATTACACGTTTTAAAAATTCTACTGCTAAACATTATTTGATGGTACAACACTGTATTTTAGGAACCTCATATGGATAATTTATCTTCCAATGACTCTATCTTTTATAATATATCACTTTTAAATTATAACAATAGGGCCATGTGCTTGAAGGCAAATAAACAACAGAGCAAAGAACAGAAATTGGAGTCTTGCCACCTTTACCAAAAAAAGAAAAAAAAAAAAAAAAAAATTACCAAAAAAACCCTGTATGTTTGGTAATGTTAGGAGATATTAAAATTGGTGTGACATGTTAAAGAATGTGACATGAATAAAATGTTGAAGTGTAAAGTTCAGTTTGTGGATTTGACACTAAACTGAATGTAAATGTGTATCAATACAGTGCGCAAATAACTTTGCATATAACTCTTTCCCTGGTTATTAAATTGTGGGTCAGTAACTTTTCACTAATATTCTTGGCTATCGTACTTAGCCACAAATATCAGGAGCAAAGAGGTTATTAACTCATTCCATACCAGTGACACATTTGCAGGAATATTTGCATATACATGGTCACAGTAGAATCAGACACTGGATATCAATTCATTTCATGCAACAGTTTCTTTTCTCCCAAATAAATTGAATTCACTAAAAGGAACTTTCATTCCAGTTCCAACATACCTAACCTGAAGTCACCAGTTTTTCCATCGCCTGGCGAGTCATGCTGCAGCTGCTCGCTGAGCAGCCACAGCAGAACATACCAGGCAATGCAAAAACCATTGATTGAGGCCTGCCTGGCGTGGAATGATATAACCTTCAGGTACGGTTCAATGTGGTCACCTCTACAAACTTCCATCAAATAACATTAACCAAAATCCACTCCCCCACACCTTTTGATCCAAGAAAAACAAAAAGCAGACAATATTGAAAGGTATAAGCAGTCTTGGGAGGGAAAGAGTTAAAATACATACAAAGCTCAGCAACACCATAAAGCTTCATTTGTGGAGTCTTTTCATTGTTATGTGGCCATACTTCATTGTGTCCTTTTCAATACAGAACGTACAAAGCCTCTGTATGCCAGGTTCAGGGATCACATACATGAACAATAGACAAGTTCAACATATAAAAGGCAAGATGCTATGTCTTTTGCTTATGCCCACAAAAAGAGTTCTTAAGGGCATTTTGACACAGTCTTCCCAACTTCGGTTCTTTAATTGCAGTACAGATACTGCATATGTAGAAAATAAGGCTTGCAAAATATAGGCACACATCATGACTGTATTTGGCCCATACCAATGAAAATTATGTTTCGCTATTTTCTTTTAAGAATTTTGACCAAACTCATGAAGGTCCAAACTCAGATATTTACATAATACTGAAACACAAGAAAACTGAGCATAATATATGTTTTAGAAGTTGTTTGTGGTTATGTGTATGTTAAGTGTAGTTACAAGACAAGAAAAATAAAAGCCCCAAAATAATGGAATAATGGCTTGTACAAAGCAAGTAAGAAACCAAAATTATCTACATAAGGCAAACCGAATCAGCCCCAATAGTGCTTCAGTTTCTATGCATCTTATCATAAAGCCAAACCATTTCCATAATTCAATGCCTACTAAGTTGAGGTTGCTCTTAATATGAAAATAGCTGTGTACTAGAACTGTATGGCAAAACACTCAGGACTTGATGCTATGGTTGTAATGACAAAATCCTATATTTGCATCCAAAAGAATTAGTTACCGGGGCATACAAATGATGCACACTTATTTTCATCACAAATCCGTGCCGCCACAAACGTTTTACTCTGTTCAAATAGATTCTACTGCTGGTTTATGACAAAAATGTCAACAAGATTTTTTAAAAATACTAATTCGGAATATGGTGTGTGGAAGAAAACAATTAATATGTAATGTGGGCAATGTTTAATTACAAGCCAACAAGCATATTGACAAAAGCTTTCAATCTTTCACTGCTGAGCACAATAGAACAGCTTTCTACCAGAAATTGCATATATTTTTTTCTATGGGTTACGATCTTAAAAATAGTTTTTTTTTCATTTTTTTTGTTTGTTTTTAAAAAGGAAATTACACAGCACAATACTCCTACTGGCAACCAGACAAATGCACAGGAAAAACTGGATTGGGTACCAGAGAAAATTGCGAGTACAGAAACAGAGCAGAGAACCAGTCAACATGTGCAGTTGGAAGGTCAGAAACCAATCAAATACATGTAGACACATTGACTGGGTACCAGTCACATACATGTATATATTCACTGAACACAAAACAATCATGTAACAGATAGAGAGTTGTTTGCTGCAAAGAAGGGGTGGGGATACCATATTTGATACCTGGGGTGTGATAGGAAGCTCGGACACGTCCTGGTGATCCAGGAGGGGTGCGTAATACCCGTGGGTGGTCAACGGACCGGTGTCTACCCTCAGGCGTCATTCCTGCCACAGCCATGGCCTGAAAGATACAAAAATAAACAAAAAATTATTAACCACAGAAACATATGTATTGTTATATTTCCTATCTCATTAACTGCTCTCTTTTAATGGATAGCATACAGGTGATAAGGACCACACAAGTCGGGTGGAAGTAGAGTGTGTATGATGAATGCTAGACTTATCAACAGAATAGCATTTCCTTTTTATAACACCTTTTCACTATGAGGTGTAACATTGGAGTTCCTTGGTCCATGGCACCTTCGCTGCAACATAATAAAACTACTTGTTATCATCAGTCTTACAAAGAAGGAAACCAGTAATGAAAAAAGCAAAGAAACAAGAACTTCAGTGTTCCACCATTTCTAACGAATATTCATGTGAAGTGACCTTTATGTTTCCTTTATCTTACCATACCAGATGCTTCCAACAAGTGTTATGACAACTGTCCCATAATTTGTACACGATATGAACATATCAAAGTGATGTGGACCTAATACATGCCTTTTGGCAACTTTCCTTGCTCAATTTCACATTCATACTCAGCTAATTTTTCAGATAAAAAAGTCCCTTTGTAGCAACATCATATGTACGCAAACCGTGTTTTATCACAGACTTGCTGATCTAACAGTAGTTGACATACATTTTGCAGGACAAATGGGCTTTTTCAATTGATGTATGTTGACGATATTCTTGCATCATTGGCTGAATCAAAATCAAACAATATTGGGTGATGTAACAGCTGTGTTTGCATCTTTGATTTTTATTTGAATATATGGGATGTTACTGACATTATAAGTGACAATATCAGAAAAACAAACTATCATGTTTCACAACTGCCACTTTAATTTAGTAGATATACATGTATAGTTTTATTATGTATAAATGTATTTTCATAAATGTGTGTTAACACATACTGTCTCAAATTATATGATGCATGATTCCACTTCACATTTGAATTACAACTAATATAATTGACACCTCTGTTTCTTACTACAATTACCAGTTTTATATTATTATAAGGTGTGTGAACTCTTAAGACCAATGCAGAGTGGCCATTAAGTGTACCCTGCTATTAGCATGGTAAAATTTATGCAATATGTAATTGTCCATATGTTTCTTTATATATGTTTACAAATGTTAAAATTCAAATGTTTTCTTTTAGTTAATCAAATTACAGCACAGCATGACGTAAATTGTTTGACTGATGTCTCAAACAGCTGCCACAACATCTATACAAGCATCAGCAAATTAACATTTAACATTAGTTAGGTACAACTTACCTCATTCATGTGTCTAAACATACATAATTTTCATTTATGTAACCACTATGTACTCTACATAAATTGTCAAGATTATAGTGTTTTTGAAGTGCTTACTTTCTGGCTTGTGGGCAGTTTACTAATAAGCTCTGTCAGAGTCTCAGTAACAAGGGATTCTACTACGGTTACCTCTATTTGTGACCTGTGAAATGCAAATTTCTAGACTGGTGGACAGCTTCCCTTGGTAAACTTCAATTTTGTGTTGTAGGACAACATTGGGTAGAACTTAAGTACTATTTCTTTTTAATTATGCTATTTTAAACTGCATCCAACAATATTTCAAGACTATATGTCTCAAGGTCTCCTCTGTTAAACCAAGATGTTTTGTTATTATTTATTGTTATTGGTGCATGCAAAGTTTCCCCACTTAAATTAGTATGTGGTGCTTTTGTGGCTTTCTTCCTCCAGTATATCCCCTTTATTACAATTTTTACATTCCAGAATCAACATCTCTCTTAATTAAGATACAATAAAAAAAATAATTCACTGCTAGAAGGAAACAGGTCCTTCTTTTCATGACAAAAATCTAAAGAACTATTTTCAAGACTTTTGTTTTTCTTGTATTCTTAAAATCCACATGCAGCTACACTCTCCCATAAGGCAGTCTCAAAATAAATCGATAATTACTACTTCTCAAGTCCATAAAAGTATGCATGCAGCTACTCTCCAGTAGGCAATCCTACAAATAAGTCCACTGTGGCATCATGTGGTAAGACTATTTTGAATTACTTCTTATAGCATAGAAACTCATTTTGACAAAGTTTGTATTAACCCATGCAATTCTCAATGTCTACTGTAAATAAATCAATACCTAACTGAATACACCAATATTCAAATTTGGATTAAACATACCCTTGGCAAGGCAATTCTTTAAATGGCAAGCAATCTCCTTTTTGATTGGTGTAATTTTCATTATCTGCATTAAGCCCAGTTTGTAATGGATTTCCAGCCTTCTTTATGTGATTTGCACATATTGATATAATATCTTTTCAAGCATTGTCAGATCTGTAGCTGTACAATCTTATGTGAATCTTTGATTTATGTATTGACACATTGTCTGTTAAAGTATACTTAGATCTGTAATTACAGAATCTGATCTGAATCTGCTGTCTCTAATCAATGCTTTGTTTTTTTAGTGGAACTATAAAGATTCTTCCAAAATATGTGATTTATCTTTTCATTCTCTCTGAAATGATCTCAGCAGAAAAAGGGTCTGATGAATGAAACTGCTGAAAATTATTCAACTGGAAAAATAAATCAGAGGAAACATCACTCTGCATTAAATGAGCGCAACCTTGCATTTGGTCATTTTGACCTAAAAACAGAAAGATATAAAAGCATCAAATAAGACATGTATAAGTGAAAAAAATCATATATCAGTACCATTTACAGACAAACAGCCGCACTCACAAATTTCTTCAAATCCAGGCAATACCTGAGTAACCAGTTTCTTTTCTGTCACATTTTATCTCTACTGCCCACTTGCATGGTTTCACTTTGAAATTCAAAGTAAACACACACATTAAGCCCTGGTCACTGTTTTCTGTTCTTCTTTCCTTTACTGTTACCAGCATACCAGACGATAAGCCAGTTCGCAGAAAAGCAATGGTATGTCATTCATGCAAATATTCCTTTACTCTTCCTTTTAACATGAAAGATCTAATGGCATGGGGGCTTTTATTAGGATGCAGGCATTATTTAGAGGCGTGGATTACCAAACAAAAGTGCAGTGCATACAACAGATTTTGGTTTATTTAGATGTGTGGATTTTTGTTTACATTAAAGTGCCAGTCAATATGACATTTTCATGGTATATTTAGAATCATGATTGTAAATATGTGCAAGGTACAGATGAGGTCTCAAAACAATAAACTACTCTAAATGTATCAATCATTGCCATATAGATAAAGGAAATATATTTTAGTACACTCTACATTCAGCTACAACTACATACGTGCACTACATAAATACATACAGCACAGCAAATCTAAATACTTGGAAGATATCATAAGATGGACCAAAAAAAAAAAAAAAACAAACTAAATTTAAATTGTATTTTGGTCTATTTAAACACTCATAATGTAGCTACTTGTACATGCCAAAAACACTTCAAATAGAAACACAGCTGCAGGCCAGTGCCACTAATTGCTGTAATTCATAGAACCTATATACACTATAGAGTTTGAAAATCTCACATTTTATTCTACATTAATAGAATCTTACCTGCTACCCTGACATATGTTCTTCATGCATGTTCCAGCATTGCTAAATGTTTTATCGCATAGGTTTCCATATGTTAAAGAGTGAAACTGGACTTGTGATCAATTAAACTGTCCTGATTCCTGGATATGGAAGCATTAACTTATGTAACACCAGCTAATTAAGCATAAATTTAACCAGTTACTCTGATCAATGAGACAATGAGCGAAATTTAAGGAGCACTGGATAGCCACCCAAACCATAAAAAATGTACACCTCCCGAAAGAGACTGCTGTTTTGGACAAAAAGTAATATGATATTTATTAATATTGTGATGTATCCAAGTCAGGAGGCATATAATATGATTTATTGTATCAAAGTGGTCTGGTGCATAACAAGAAGGGCTATGTATGTACGACAGCACACGTGCCTGCTGATAAGACTGCCCCTCCTACCAAAAAAATGGTCTTCTATTGAAAGTAGTCTCAAAGTGTAGGCGAAGTTCAACAGAAATATAGTTAAGTGTCATCACAGAGTTGGTCTGAAAAGACCTGCAGTCTCCTATTTAATCACAGTTATCACTGTAATGCAACAAAAAAAAAAAACTAGAGTGCTGCATGAACAGCCCATGCTCAGCTGACCTACGCTTGTCGCACAAAATCAAGGTTGCAACTGAATAGTCCTGTGTTAAGATTTAGCTTAGTGCATATGACATTTGAAAGTATTTCTAAGATGGACAACTGAGCCTCCTAAAAGTGCATCCTGACTAGCAAGTCAGCAGAGCTTAAAACTGCGCCACCTGGTGAACAAATTAAGAAGTAGGAGACCCTAGGAGTCTTCCTGTGTGATATCAAAGCAATCAGGTGAGCAGTTTCAGACAAGATTTTTAAACATTTGCCCTCCCCCCCACCCAAAAAAAATCCAAAAATCACTGAAGCATCACCATTTGAACAAACTTGGTGGAGACCCACCCAAGGTACATGCTACCAGGTTTGAAGTGAATCTGGAAGACAGTTTCAGAGAAGTCGAAAATGTGAATTAGCATTAGAATGCCCATTGACTTGCATAGTAATCAATAGCAAAGGTGCATTTACTGATAAGTATCCGAATTGTTGAAAATCAGGAATCTTCAGTGGTGCGACCTAGTGCAAAACTTGGTTTGACCCTTCCACAAGGAACAGCAAGTTTCAGCTTAATCTAAGTGATATTTCTGGAACAGATGTCAAAAAGTGAAAACACACAAAAAATCATTAAAAAATGCAGCACCACATTGTGAACAAATTAAGAACTAGGAATCTCTAGCAGTGTTCCTGTGTGATATCAAATTAATTGGGTGAGGGGCTTCCGAGGAGACAATTTTTTTTAAAGATTTGTCAAAAAAAAAAAAAATTATAAAAAGTCCAAAAATCATTGGATCATGACCATTTGAACAAACTTGGTCGAGACCCACAAAAGGTACCTTGCCACCATGTTTGAAGTGACTCTGGCTGACAGTTTTGGAGAAGTTGTGAATGGACGGACAGACAACGAAGCCTCCTAGCAAGACTAGTAGGTCAGCTGAGCTAAAAACCATAAGATGTAGTACCACTGAAGTCTGATATGGAAGATAACAATTCATTCTGGGCAACTTATTTAACTCTTCCAAATTTCACTTACATAATGACTTGTACTTACTATAAATATAAAATCCTCGTTTAAATACCAATGTGTTTGTATGCAATTGGGTATGACAATACCTTTCAGAATCTTCTTGACAGATCCAAGACACATTAAAATGTTGAGTTTCATTTCCCTTTCCAATTGCTAATTTAACATTTTGTTCATATTTTACACAAACTCTTTTATTCAAATGTTTTTATCATTTTAAAACCAGATACTAATTTGACTTCCGGTGAAGTTTCTTTGGTTTTTACTTTAAAACAGAAAAATTCACATTTAGTCCTGTTTTGCTGTCAGTTTTTTTTTTGTAATTTAAGAGTACAACAGCCTGGCAGGTGGGACCTCACCAGCGTTTAGGCATTTTAAATCTGTATCAGTTTGTAAAAACAGTATTTACTTGATATCCTGCCCATGACTGTGCACATGGTATGGACTTGTCAAGTGTCCACTCTAACACTATGTTCATTCTTATATTACCATTGCTAATATATAACACATAGCCACACTGAAAGACAGATACTTGTCAGCTAATCAATAATGGCCCAATTAAATGTTGAAAATTTTTACAGCATGAGTAGCTGTTTGATCTGGTAGGCACAGATGTCCACACTGTTGAGGTTCTGCCCTGCAGTGTTCATAGGGTTGTGAAATCTTGCGAATCAGGTGTTGGTAAATTTTACTGATGCAAAATATTCACCCTACATATATATATATATATATATATGTATGTATGTACGTACGTACGTACGTACGTACACACACACACACACACACACACACACACATATGATATAGATGTACTTCAGGGAGACCATACATGTCTACAAAATAGTTAATTTTACAAACATTTCTGCTTTTAATTTTTGCATGACAAACTGACAAGGGAATAGCCCCAAATGTCCAGCTGTTGTTTTTATACAAAACAGGCATAAACTGAAGAAGCCTGCTATAATTTTTTTCACTGGGCACATACATCAATTGCCAATTGTTATTTTGATAATGAAAGAGGTACATATACCATGATAAGCTGTCATTTGCTTACACAAAAAGCACATATTCTACTAGGCAACTGCCATTTTTTCATCAAAATAAGCACGCATCTCAACGGGCAGTTATCAATTTTCACCAAACAGGCACACAACCTATGGGACAGCCATCACTCCATCATTTTGTCACAAAATTAACACACATTCATTGGACAGTTGTCATTTCCTGACAAACAGACACACATCCCAGTGTCCAGTTGTCATTTTTCTCTGTGAATGTCAGTTGTGAAACAGTACAATTTGATACTTTAGAGCATGCAGACTACAGAAATTATGAAATCAAATGTAAGATTTTCATATTTTTAAACACATCTAAATGTTGACAGTTTATACTCTTAATACTACAATTTGGTGTCCACTTCAGTACTGTCTGTGCATGACATGCTAGAAAATTGTTCACGAAGAAAAATGTGTCGATAAGTGCACATATGATGTTGTCAAAATCTGCAAAACCCACCTAGTTCACCCAGTTTACTTTTGTGTGTCAATGTATGTGTGAATGTGTAAAAATGGCCCATCATGCTACAAAACATCCTCCAAACATACTGTGCAATTTGCAAACAAGATATTATAGCTTGCCTTGTGAAAAAATAGTCTCCATGGAGTCACGTTATACACAACTGCACATACAAGCTTTTGAGGAAATGTTTGACAATACAAAATATTTTGAATTGCTGTTAGTAAAAAACTCACCTTTCATCTATATATACACAGACCAAAAGTGAAACCCTGAATTAAGTCCAACTAGGAAATTAGATCATTTAACAAGTACAGCCAGTCATATTAGTAATGGTGTATATTTCTTTTCAATAAATTTGAACAACAGCATTAAGCCCATATTCAGCTTCACTAACATTGGTGGTCTTAATATGGGGGTTCCACAATGCGTTACATTTTAAACTTATTTTCTTGTTAGTCATTATTAAGATTGTCAGTGAAAACAAACCTAAACAGAAAGTTTTACAGTCTGTTATTTTTTTGTTTGTTTTTTGTTTGTTATTGTTACATAAGAATTTTAAGGGTTAAACAGTGAACCTGCTCCACTTTCCAGCTGAAATGTATTTCAATGGCTGTTGTGCGAGGTTGTTAACCCCCCCCGGTCCAATGTTGTGTGTTTCATTGCTTTCGCACTTATTTCAACATTAATGAAAAATTATCTGATGGAAAATTGTGGAGGAAACCTATCAAGATAACACAGCCCATGTCAATAGGTTCCCTTGGCATAGATAAGGCACCTAGCACCCAACCTACACCAAGAGAACCTGTTAACTCAGTCTCAAACTCAAGTTTACAATCACGAGAAGAAAGGGTTAATATGGTTATGTGTTTCCAATATAAATTTTCATGTTCACCCTTTTATCTCAAATGACACCAAGTCTGGCATTTATTTGATGCAGGATTTATCTTAATATATAAAATAGGGATAACCTGTGGAAGATAGGGGAGGCAACTCTGTCACATTATTTTTGTGATGAATATGAAACTGTGATTTCCTGTTTAAAGACAGTCATGAACATTTATACAGGGTGTCAGGACAAGCAAAAAAGAACTGCATATATTGATGCCATCACTAGAAAACAGCTGGGAGTTCATTCCCTACTTCACATCACATGTGCTCTAAAAATATCAAACCAAGTGTACACTCCTACAAATCTCAATAGACAGCTCCTTTTTAATTAGATTACTGCCATACCATTAATGAAGTAGCACAACTTAGTATCACTGAGGCAGCACTTAGGGTATCATTTTGCACAAATTTGGTGATTTGCACGATTAAAGCTTTTAACAATACGCAAATCATTTACAAACAACATCCTCAGTGCTGCCCTCTGGGGGTCCTGTAAAAGGATCTATTTATACCTTCACATTTTATTCTACATAAACCTCAGCTTACAAGCAACAGCTATTCTAATAAACACACAAAATTATAACTTCATGAAAATGTTTCTGTGTGCTTAACAAAACATCATTCACGCCAGATATTAACAGCAGGTGCAACACAAAATTCATACAGGGGTACTTTCTCCCAGCCTCCTCTTTTTAAACTAAGCTGTTATCTAACCTATGCCTTACTGAAAAAAGTCATGGTTTAATGATAACACCAGCAGCTTCTGGGGAAAGTCTGTTCAGCCGTTGAAATTGGAACTGAGGATTAATATTTAGTGAATGGACATGCTGCAAAGTTCACGAGAGAAAGGAGTCAAATGTTTACCGCAGTCCATGCAGGCCACTTACCCTAGTATCATTCTCGTTGTCATACTTGTCCTGAATTGGAAATAAGTTCATACAAATCAGCACCAGGTGGCGTATGACGTTTTTTTTGTGTGAGCAGTTCTTCAAATCAAAGATTTTACCCTCCAATTTTGGTCTTAAAACTGGTTTCCTTTGAACGGGGACCTTGAATCTTAAAATTTCCCAACTCCAATTTGACATTTGTGTGACCCATGATGAAAAATTAAATCATTTTTTTTTAATCAAAAGAAAAGAAAATATATATCAACATAACTTTGCACATGACCAAACCTTCTGGGAGCATGATGAAGACAACTGGAACAAGGATGTCCCTTGAAATGGTTGGAAACATTTTGCATTTAATATACAGTTAAAGACCTGAGTCCAGTGCATCACAAAAATGACCACAGCAAAATCATTGAGGCAGAGCTAGGCTAATAAAACCAAATTTTTCTGTGCATGTTAATAGATATGACACATGGACGTACCAAGATCACGTGACACATAGTTTTGGCAGTGTCTGATCTTGTGACACTCACCTGAGTTTGAGCAAGTTTCAGAGGTGTAGCTATCTTGCGCATCAGTGGATTTTCATCACTGTCTTGCTTGCCTATACAGGCAAGTTTTCGGAACGATGACCCACGATGCTTGTTGGCTTTGCGGGGAGGTGGCGGGGATGGTGGGGTGCATTCCCGCTCATAGTCACTGTCTTCTTGTGGCAAGCTGAAATACACAGACACCCATCATAATGTTCACACAAAGGTTACAGATCTCTGGAGCACAGGCTAAACCTAATCCAGACTTGTTATGCATTTTCCTGTGTATTTTACCACAATACTTGTTACGATGAGTTATATATTCAAATTTCTCAAAACAGCATTCAGAGAGCGGATTTACCCTCGGCACCCGTAATCTCTTTTTTTCCTCAATTCTGTTCTTTTTGTTGTTGTTGAGACTTTGCAGGTGTCATAATACAGTGTAACAGCACCGAAAATTTGACGAAGCTATGATGATGATTTTTATCAGAGATACACAGTATAATGGACCACGTTCCTATGGAAAACCAGCTTCCTCTATTAAAGTGTGTGTGTCAACACACACTTTTCTGTTTTTCCTAAAATTCTCTCTCTCTCTTCTTTACCAGTGAATTTGTCCGACACTTTTCTCTGACACTATCATACATAGAAACTCCAAACTTGGCATGATTGTACCTCCATACAAGGAGTTTGACCATTTTATACAAAGGAATGAAGATGTTTAAAATTATGCAAATTATCATGCCTCTGGTGATCTACAAAATTAGGTCACTGTCACTGTCCTTCTAACGTGACGGAGACCCTTGTAAGGGTGATTATCTGTAAATGTTTCATGATCCTAGCAGTTGTGGTTCTCCAGATCCTGTGTGTAAGAAATTCACAGAGAATTGACCTAGGTGACCTTAAAATTGGGCCAAGGTCATTATCCCGAGAACCTGACGTAATCTTCAAAAAGGGTGACCAACTAAAAAAGTTTCATGATCCCAGCTTTATCTGGTTCTTCTAAAATCACACAATAAGGGACATATGGCAGATGGATTCATAGATTCACACACAGACACAGGCGACAGCAATACCCCCTGGGCCTATATCGGCTGAGGGGTAATAAAACTCAAGTTGACAGATAATCTAACTGCATAAAATGATTCAATCCTACTACAGTTTCCTGTATTTACATACTTGGTGAGAAATAAACGCTCCTATGAGGAGCATTCATGCAAGTATCAAGTCCAACATGCTTGGTCTAAATACATGCATTTTGAACTGCCTGGCAAGTCATGTCCCAGCTGCCTTATGGACAGCTTAGGTATGACATATCAGGTGCAAATCAGTGACTACAAGACCTTTACCAACTAAGCATGGCTGGACCTAATATGTGGTGCAGTAGAGACAGTGGACTCTGCTGATACAGGTTTAAAGCTACTTTGACTCCTATTAGCGGTGGTTGTTAAACTTACTCTCTGTAGACGAATGGTCCTCTCCTGCAAGTCATCTCTGGTCGAGGACTGGCACTTCCATCACTACTCTGTCCATTGCCCAAATTGCGCATGGGGATGTTCTCCATTGAGTTGCGATGGTTGTCGGCACTGCGATAGACAGGCACTTCTAGAGGCACACGGCGACCTCCATCTGGGTCCATGGAAGGTGAACCCTCATTGGTTGATGTGCTGCTGCAGGCAACCAACGGCAACACTTTACTAAACCCACCAGATTAAAGGATACAGAATGTGTTAGCAAGGTTGTTGATGGTCACAAGAGTACAGGGTAACAGGGTTTGAATCCTCTTTAGATATCTCTATATAGACTGTATACACCAGAAAAAATCATAAAGACATTGGACTAAAAGCACAAGGAAAAGAGAAAGTGCAATGCCAGAACTGTTAGGAAAATGGTGAAGAATGACCTAAAAGTAGTAAAAACTGCCTAAGAACCAAACTACATGTAGCTTGCAAGTATGACAGCTTATAATGAAAGAGATTTTCAGCTTGATAAAATTTAAGGCCGGGTGTGAACTTATTCTCACTAAGTGTGAAGCCTCAAAGATCACGAGTATTTCTTCACTGTTTTTAGCCTCACTTGACATAAAAAAAATATATGCCAACAGTCTGAATTTGGTATATTTTAATACTCCTTCCTTAAATTGGCCAAAACTGGCTGAAAATGAAAAGTCATCTGCTCAAATAACCTTCTCTAAATATTTTCATAAGCATATTTTCTCACAAACAAATGTAAAGTGAACCTGGTAGAACACACCCTAGGTCGACTGCTTTATTTGGGTTGGAGTTGGACACTTAGCACATAATGACAAGCAAAGCTGTAAACTCAAGTCTGTGTTTCATGGCAGAAGGGTTGAACTTGATCAATCAAGCACTGAGCAGAGCTACAGTCAGGGTTACAACATCTTTGAATATTTCATGAAAATCTATGGTTTTCAGCAGTATGACCTGATGAGAGGAATGGGATGGTACAACATTTTCAAATGAGAATTCAACCTGCTGGGGACTGGTCAATGATACCAAGTGCTTTTACTGGTAATGTGTAAATGATGTATGATCCCCCCCCCCCCCCTAAATGGTTTCATATTGTGATTCTCTCCAAAATCAACCTTTTTCACTGTCTGTGTACTTATTTAAGGTGTACAGTTTGAAAATTTAGCACCCTTATTATTAATTTAGAGACAACCACCAATATTCACTTCAAACTGAAAATGTTGAAACATCCCAATGCTGAAACAGTCTACTGAACATTCTCCACTGCTGGATACAGGAAACAAAAACAGATGTAACTTACAATGATGACTATAGTTTATACTCATTGAAATGAACTGAAGATGGTGGGCTCAAATGTACCATCACCTCATCATAGCAAACAAGACAGAGAAGCTGACAGGCCATGTACGCTCACCCAGAGTGACTCCGAAATCATACAAAGCAAACAACAGCGGACATTTCATAACTACCAACTATACACAGAGAAAGATGTAAATATTTGGAGTGATACAAAACATGAAAAGCAGAAGCAACATGGGGGTGATGTCACAGAACTGCAGCAGCACTATACATCAAACTCATCATCCGAAAGTCCTGGATTGTAAAACACTGACCTGGAGTGACTGGGACGGCGCGAGCTGTCCACGGAAGCCATGGGTGACAGATGAAGGGGATGGATGGGTGACATGGGAGATGGTGAACGGTTGATGGTGTTGCGGTAGTCCACATTGAGATAGGAGTTGGCGGGCGATACCTTGCCATTGTTAAGGCTGTTCTGTGGTGATAATTTGGTATGGTGAGCAGTATTGAGCGAGTTGGTGGGGGACACCTTTTGGTGAGGCTGTGTTGAGTTCACCTGGAGCGAGTTGCTGCGGTTAGGGGATGGATTACTGCGACTGCCCCCAAATGCAGACATCACAGTTCCAAATAGACTGTGGTTTCTCTGCAAACAAAACAGCAAACAATGCATCAATACACACTAAATATGTCGATCATCTGCACAGATAAAAAGTCTACACATTTGGTCCAATTTCCACAATTTTTAAATTCTTCATTAACTACTAATACAAATTATAGTGTTGAAATCAATCTATGAAATAAATGAGCACCATTTCATCAAAAGTTCCACTTAACTGACAGTATTTCATGCACTATTTATGTTCCAGCTAGAAAAAATAAAATAAATGAAAAGTTGACTGTGAAGAGTTACCTTCACATATTTATATAACCTGGAGAAAGGGACAGACAATGTTGCTGTCATGGTGTGAGATTGAATTTTTTTTCATTAAGGCTGGTGGAAAAACAAAATACAACAACAACACTACTACGGCGACAAAGGTGCCCAGTGTAGAAAGCCAATAAAACACTAAACAGTGATCAGGAAATACATCAACACAAGTCTCAAAATGCCTCAAGTCACAAAATCTGGGGGGAAATGTAAAACAGGTAATGCACATGGTCAATGGTATAGCAGCAACATACACATTTTCACTTTGTGCATGATTCTTGCGAGCTCAATTGACATCAACTGGGTGTACTATAGGGGGTAAAATTTTGTGCAAAAGCAGGATTTTATCTACATAAAGGACATTTGAATGAAGTGCCTATGTGTCCATCCAGATTTTGATTGGTAACTTTTGTTTCATGATTTAAAGTGACGTTGGTATTTCCCAATCACAATCACGGTGCAATATTTTACCCTATGCGTGGGTTCCTCTATATCTGCGTTGGGAAACTCGTCTTCATCTAAGTTGCCTGAAATGGCGCGGCGGATTTCAGGGCCAAGGTCATGCACTGCACGCAGCCCAGCCTGAACCAACGGAAACAAGCACAGCCAATCAAATTATGAAGGAGAAACAGCTAATAAAATTAAAGGAGAAATTAATGATGGAACCAGGTCACCACAGGAGGACCAGGTTGCAGGAACACATGATCTACAGGAGTGTAAGGGTTACAAAAAACACATGGGATAAAAAAAAAACAACTTTTTCCTCCCTCTTGAGAGTCATCTTTTGTCCTGCACCAGATCTGCTTGCAAGAATTGTTCCAAACCAAATGTTTAGGAGCAGAAAATAACCAGATTCTCTTGGCTTGTTTTACTGGAGAACTACCTTGTATTTTCTCTGTTTGAAAACCAGTACGATTGGCAGCGTGCACTTAATATCTGTGTATATCATTTAATGTTTACCAAAATAACTTCTATTTTGCAGTAGCTATCGATTTGGGAAACTTTTCTGAATATGTAAGAGACCTAACATTTCACAGACAGAGATTTACCATGCAGATATTGGCAGTTTAGGCCAAGAGTTAACATAAGTTTTTATTACATGTACTTGTTAACAAAAATGGAGGGTGGCTGAAAAATTTTTGTGCTCATAAGAAAGCTCCATATTTATGAAAATTAATTCTGAGATACCAAGTTTTACTTTCACATTGCATACCGACAGAAAGCTACTACTTCCACTAAATGAATACACAGGTTATGCAGCATAACCCAGAGAGAATTAAAAACTGTTTCTTAGAAAAGGCATACTGTATTTTAAACCACTGAATCCAGAAGTGCACAAAACTGTGAAATCTTCCAAACAAGTCAGCCCAGCATTTACGCTTCAAAATGTGAAAGACACTTGAACAAGTGACACAGCTTTTACTGTGATCCTGCCACCATACATTCCCACCAAGTATGAGGTAGATCTGGTGCATGTTTTGGAGAAAATTACATATTCACTAGTTTTCCTATACTAGCCTTGCTGACATGAATTTCTATCAGTCTTTACATAATTTTGTAAATTTGTTCCAAATCAGGAAAAGCGGCGCCAGTAGAAAATGTATGTATTTGGTGGAGATAGAATCAAGTTACATTCCTACCAAGTTTGATAAAGACTCCTGCTTGCAGTTTGGGAAAAAGAAAAAAATACAAAACACACACACACACACACATATACACAAAAAATGAAATAAAAACAAATTTGTTGTGCCACCTGTTGAACAAATTTAGGTATTGGAAGCCCAACTGGCTGGGAAGGCCGCTGAGCTAAAAATAAATTTTTGAGTCCAACATTGACGAAATATGACAGCAAGAGTAAATATATTTGTATTTTTACCACAGATCTGCACATAAACTGTTTGCGAATCAGGAAAATAGGGGATTGACTCATTCAATACAATGGGTGCAAAGGCCTTGGTCAGTGGCTTTGCATTGTCTGGCAGTCATGACGCATCTGCCCTTGTAGCAGCTGCAGCATGACTTACACACAATATGACAAAACTACAGACTTTGACACAAGTACGTCGGTGCTGGAATGAAGGCTCTTTCTCGCAAACAGTGCAGTAAGGAAACCATAAACTTGGTTGTATGTAAATACAACAAAATGATGGACTGGTATGGAATGAGTTCTGATTAAAGAATATGTACAAAACCACCTGAAATAAAGAGTGCACAATATAAAGGTTCCTTCACCAGCATCACAGCGTTAGGGGTGGGATGGGGGGGGGGGGCGAGGTGGGGGCGGGGCAGGCTAGGCTGTTGCTGCCTCAGCTCTGACACACTCCAATTGAAACGTATCTGGACAGAAACACAGTTATTACAATCTTCTTGTGTTCACTGCAAAATCTTTTTATAAATTAGTTGAACAACAATTCTGCTATTATTGATTCATCTAGCATATTCACCTGGACACTGTACAGATTCTACACAATGAAAGCCTTCTCAAATTGTAGGCATAATCATTACTTGACCAGGTTGTCAGGTCTGCCATATCTGCAATCTAGTATTGATATACATGTACTTGTATTTTTACCACTTCTTCTCATGAGAACATGAAATGAGATTCATGAATAAATGTATCACCATGTCCAGCTTGAAAACTTTATTGAAATTTAAAACTGTATGCAAAAAAATATATGTATATATCATAAGAATAAAATGCTTTCACTTTTTCAGGTTTTGTTGCCATGTTTTCATAACTTTGTTCCAGTGGGATATCATCTTGCCCTGTAAATCACCACATCATCACCAAAGGCATTAATCCAGGTCCAAGGTTATTCTCCTAGTGACCTTGATAGACCCCATGGCAATGTATATGCTTGCAACTTTTCACCACTAAAAATGCCAGCATGATTACGATGTCATAACTGTCATGAATGCCATCTGCTTTTTAAAAAAAAAATAATACATGTCAACAGCCTTTTCAGTGCACACTGGATACATATAATGTCCAGGGTACATCAAGAAAAATGGCGTTAAGTCTCAAAAAGGTTTGTCAGATGTCTGCATTGATTTTCAGAGGACTCTGGTCTCGCATATGAAAGACACTTTCTAGCAACTACACAGAACTGTGAGGTGTGCTGAGTCAGCATCAATCTTTCAAATCCTATCAATGCTGCTTGAAATGCCCCTGAACATGTGCTAAAAATGGTATGTTCCACAGCAGCTATAGAAACTTCTTAGATAAAGAAAAGGGAAGTTGAACCAGCTAGCATTTATTCACCAAATGCCATATTGTACCCCAGAAGTGCCAAGTGCATTGACATTTGAGGCAAAATGCATCTAATTATGTCTGCTTACATTATCTGAATGGAACAGTCCCACCTGTATACATATAGTACTTTCCTGGGTAATGTACATGGGTATCAGTGCAAGATAAACTATACAAGTAGCTGGTGGTCTAAAAGACAGAGTGCTTGTCCACAAAAGGGTTTACCTACAGGTCATTGGGTGTCCGTGTTACTGGGTGTACACTGGGATACATATACTAGTAAATACAAATGAAGTGTGACAGCCCATTTGCTACTTTATAATATAATCTATATCTTCATGAAAGGTGCATGGTAAATGTAGTGCAGCTTTGAAAATAAAGGATCTGCCCACACCGGCAATTCACAGTGCATCTAATGTTTACAGGGTTACCAGCAATAGTTGTTGTTGGGTTTCTTATTTTTTTGGACATCTCCAGTTTACATTTTGTCATTTGTGCACATCTTCAAAATATCTGGCCTGAAATGTTTCACTGCCAAATAAAACTAGACTCCATACACCTGTGATTAAAGACATGAAAAATAATGTAAAACCAGCTGGGGAAACTCACTTATATGGGCACAAGTGCTCTGCACATCTGTGCACATGACAAAATAAATTGTAGGCCCAAGTAGCTTTATTCTCTTGTGCAACTCCCATTGGTACCATTGTGCCCGCACAAGGGGGTTTCCCCAACCAACCAACCACAGATGTGAAGGGTTGTTGTCACTTTGCTACCATTTAAAAATACTAACTAAAAAAAAAAGAAAAAAAAATGCACAAGATAAAATATGGGACCAGGATATGATAATTGCTCAAATTATAAATCAATCTTGTAAAAGAGTTTAAAATGGTTTGAAATAGTAACTCCTGAAAGAAGAAATAAGTGACAGGTAGACAAGTTCTTCAGCACAATGGTAAAACCTGAAGCAAATTCATGTGAATTCTTAACCCATTCCTGGTCAGAGTAGGACTTAGTCAATACCATTCCTTTGGGCGGGTTGAGGCCGTTGTACCCAACCTGTGCCGAGGAGAGCTATTGATCTACGGTCTGCCATCATAAATGGTGTCACATACAAAAACGTTTTCTAGTAATGAGAAATTCAAGTAAAAACGTTAAGGCAGGAGAAAATTTACATACACCTGCTTTTGTGCGGTTTGAGTGGGAAAGGGTTAAGGTCTACTTGCAGGTTACCATAGTTGTAATAAATTCTGTATGGATAGCGAGGCTTTTCCCCACACAGGAAACTCTAGCTACCTTAAAAGTTGTGAGTAGCATGGCGCAATGGAGAGCTATCGGTGATCGTATCCTAAAAGGACACCTTACCTGCAGGGCATTTGTGTGCTCGTGACCTAATTGGTGCATCTTTGCCATCTGCTCTTTGCGTTTTTTAAATCTACGGAAGTAATCCTGGATCAGGAAAGTTGCATAGAATTTGCCCACCGTGACCTCATCATCTCCTGCAAATGAGAAAGGTGATAAAAGTCAGTTCCATGCATCCGAGTTTATTCCTGTCCTGGAGCAATGCAATTTAAACTGTATACACCAACTGGATACACACAGCTTGCTCCAACACACACCTGTTCATGTTTCTAATTCTATTTCTAAGTCTACGTTTCTACCTGCTCTAAGAGAGGAGTAGGCATACAAATGCTAACATGTAGCCCTATCTTGATGGCACCTTCTACACCTTAATTCTACACCAGCGCGGTCTTCTGGTATTTCCACAGACATTCCATGTCACCTGAAGATGGTATTTTAGAACTGTGGCATATGACTCAGATGGCATTTCCAAGAGAGACCAAATGGCCTCATACAAAGTTCAAACAATGGCTTATATTGAAGGCCAAAGGTAGTGTAGAAAAAAAACAAAAAAACCTAAGACTTCCAGCAAGACAAGGGACAAAGGCAACAGAGGGTACACTCAAGACTTTCTTCTATTGGATCATACTACATACACATTCATCAATGCATACACTATAATTCAGGTCAAATTTCATGCTCGGATTTTATACCAGCGCTTAACATATGAACAACACCTTCTTCAGAATAATTTTTGAAAAAATGATCACCATATTTACATTTTGTAAAATATAACTTTGTAATCACTACAAATGTGAAAAAGTCACCTTTGCTTATGTCATTTTGCCATTATTTTGTTGAGTAAACATTAAGATAACTTCTAATCATGTTTGCTTGCTCCTACGACTCTTTTCTCTCAACTATTGTCTGTACAACACACACTACTCTCACTGATAGGCTACTTCAAACTACTAAAGTCTTTAATATTTTCTTTTTTTCTTTTTCTTTTTCTTTTAAGCAACTAGAAACTTCTTCCTGGCTGTAAGTACAGTATGAACCATAAGTATGACATAACCAGTTTTGCAGATGCATTTTCATATGATGCCAGTCCAGGTTTTACACTAGCCACTAGATGTCTCCAGCCAGTTTATCATACCAAAAGCCTATACCACCATCCTCCAACATTCCGCATTGCCTTCAGTCGTTACCATGGAAACCAGTTATCTCATCCCCATAACTTGCCAAGCTAGGTAGGCCTGTGCATCACTGTACTGAGTGAGAAGGTCAAGGTCATGCTACATTAAAAAGAAAGAGGTTATTACACAGACCGAGGCATAGTAATACTGCCGCAGCGCCACCTGCTGGCAGCTCCAGAGACCAGCCATAAGTACACAGCTCCAGCACCAGTGCCTACTGAGGTGAGGAGCAGCAGATTATATTTTCAAGCAGGAGGGTTAGAATAATTACAAGAGACAAGGAACTCATTTCAGAAGCCAGACCATTTTAGAATTAGCTGACAGTAGGGAACTTCCAGCACACCATATAGTGCAAAAGGATGAAGTGCAAATGTGTCACATCAACCACCGTTATTTTGGCAGAGAATGAGATTGTGTCTGGATATTCAATTCTAGGTGCAACATTTATGCTATGGTTACACATGTTCATTTAAGCTTCTGTATTGTAATTTTCCAATCTCTACTTTTCTTCAGCCACCCAATAACCTTGTGTGTCCCCACAGACATTATATATACTGCTTTCCTCATTGACAAAAGTTTCACATCATCTGCAGAGCATGATACTTTATAGCATGCAGCTTTTTTATTTCAGTTTGTATTTGGTCCCATTTAATGACACTTACCTTTCAATTTACACAAGTAATTATCATATATCGTATGATATACTTATACCAATGAAAGGGTTATACCTATCTGACCTATTTTGAAGTTTGTATTTCAGAGATGCTGACCACATTAATGGAGTAACAAAACTCAGAGACACACACACACAAAAAAAAAGGAATTTAGGCAATGGTGGGTACTGCAGTCTACCTTCTGAGAGCTAGTGTAGCATAAATGCCCAATGTCAAGATAGGGAGGGAGGTATCCTAATGCAGTATCTCTGAAATTTAAGGCCTTTTAGTGGGCATATGTAGTGTCTTTATAGCTGGTCTGAGAACATTCAACATATACACACAGCTCAGTGATTCCAAGCGGGACTCAGCAGCAAGGGATCAGAGTCCTTATCAAATGCAACAACATTCTTGTGGTTTGGACAATTATAAGAGGATTACAACATTTGCTAGAAGCAAATCTTGAATAGATCGATTTTTGACAACATTGATACTTTTGGAATGAACAGAGGAGATCAATCAAACCTTGATAAAAAACACTAATTTGAATGATGTAAACAAAATGCAGGGTGATGATAAAATGTGGGGAAGAAATCAATATTGTGAAGCAGGTTTTTGCCAAATCATGCCCAGTATAATCAAAAGGAATATGGTGGGAGCATGCATTATTGCACATGCAATGACTGCAAGTTGTGAAAGGTTTTGTAACACATGCACATGTCATGCTAGGTATTGCGTGCTTCACATAGGCAAATTAGGAACACATTGTTGGGGTCCATCTGTAAATATCCCTTTCCTAAATGTACAACTCTGTTCCATACTTGTAACCCGACTATTCCTTCCACACTTTTTAAAACAAAAGTAATCAGACACACTGGTTATTTTCGGGGTATAATGGCACTTGCACATAGACAAAATCTTGTTCGACAACTATTACATCATCCAAAATCACTGTAACTATATTGCAGCTCTAGTGTCCAAAACTGACACTAATGTGCGGGGTACAGAATGTAGCATCATGACATCACCCATGTGAACACACTGTAACTATAGCTTGATCTAGGATATAACACTATGAAACTAATATCATGGTCGTATCAATTTTCATCATTATGTCATCTACATACACTGTCACCATATTCCAATCCCAACTACATGTAAGAAGAAAATACCATAATGTTATCTAAGTACACAAAACTAAATCTATTTCATATTTTGGAAGAAAGTTATTGTCTAAATAAAGGACAAACTTAAGCACATTAAAATATTTGGTAATGAATCATTGATCTCTGTCAAAATCTAATTGTTAATTCCAGCCTCAGTTTTCTCAGTAAAATTAGCAATATCACTCAAAGCTGCACATGCTGTTTGAATCTGCAGAAAACCAGTCTATCAATTGCCACACTCCTGCGCCTCATTATGTCTGTTTCTCTATTACTTATATGTGTCCTATTTTGTGCTAGCTACCAACTTTTCATCGGGTTCAAGAACTGAACTGTTATAAAAAAAGATGAGCAACCAAGCCTATATTTACAACGCTCTTAACTCATTCCATACCAGTCCCTGATTTTTCCGTATATTTACCTAGATTTAAGACGACAGTTGCATATTTAAATTCTTCATGAAAAGAGCTTTTGTTCAAGTACCAACATGCCTATTGTCTTAAGTAAGTGGTTCTGGCACTGCCTGGCAAGTCATGACTTGCCAGTCAGTGCTAGAACCACCGACCAAGGCCTGTGACCATAGTATGGAATGAGTTAATTTGTTGGCAGGCACTGCATTTGTCTATGTTGGCTCTTACACTGTGGAAAGGCAAACTTAATTTCACCATTGATATGTCACTATTTGCTATGATGTTCATCCTAACTGTAAAACAGTTTGCGTCTGTGAACGGACAACTGTAACACTTGATTGGCTCTGTGTGTCTCTGCAACCAATTCTCTACCATCATACTCTAAATTAGGCCATGGAAATTGAACTGTAAGTTTCTTTGAGTACATTTTGGACAAAAGTGGTCCAAGTAGGCAGATTTCATATAAAATTTTTACCAACACTTTCAAAACATGGTGATCATAATGCTTACATCATATCAAAAAGGGAGTATTTCCTTCGAGAAATCAAAAAGGATTGGTTGGGCTCTGAAACTGAAGTGGGAAGGTTGTGAGAAACTCACTATTAATATCGTTTGCCTTATCTCAAAGATTTTAGAAACTTCTCTTTTCCACTGGTACTAGTTTTGTTTTTCAGACATAATATATAACCCTTGTGTGTTGTAAAATCAAGAGCTTTAACAAAGAAACCCCTTATATATTAATTTGGGTCCCCCCCCCCAACACATTATAAGATGTAACTATGCTTTCCACAGGGTAAGAGAAATCATGTGTTTTTTCCACCAAATTTCAGTAATTCTGCTTACAGTGGGTAAATTGCTGTTCTAATTTTGGTGATACAATGTTATACTTGTGGTGACAGTCATTTGGAAATGCTGTATATCATCAGGAATTTGTTACAAGCTTTTAAATTAAAGCAGAGAAGTTTAGCAACATCCCAGATTTTTTCAGCAAATTCTAAAGGATGAAACACAAATTGGCTTTAAACTGCAAACTGAAATTGTGATTTCCCACTATCACTGGTGTGTGATGTCACCTTGGATAAGAAGTAACAAAATATATCAATTTCTCTTTGGTTCACAGCACCTTGTGTATAAATGTCATCGTGTAAATTACAGTGTTCAGAGTTAAGGCAACTTGTTCGGATACTTGGATCACAGACACTTCATGGTTCTCTTCCCAGCATGACATGTAAACCCTCATCCCATTAAGACAACTTAAAAAAAAAAAAAAAATAAAATAACCCTTAAAGCAGTGATTTACGGTTGATTCAACAGCTTTCCTCAGGACACTTTGCGTGCATTGTGCGCAAAGTGTCCCGATGGAAAGTTGTTGACTAAAACAATTTTTTCTTCAGACTAAGCTTGCTGGTATTTGAATGAAAGATATTTTTGTGAATAATTTGAATCTTTTAACCATTATATGTTACATGGCAAGGAGAAAACAACTATAGCTGGGATTAAGTTGAAGATGCAATTCAAAATGTAACATATCAACAAAGTGCAGACCATTGAGGAAGAGGAACTAGGTTAAAATCACATTTTTTGTTATTTTCCTTGAATTTGATACTTTATTCCATCAACTAATTTGTCATGTTCCAGATACTGATTGGATGTCAAATATATTTGATACGACTTGTTGTAACATTCACTTTTTGCTTCAATTCCCCTTGTCTTCAAGGTCAGTTAAATATCATAAATATAGTAATTTATAGGCCGACTCTGTGTTGATTCCTGTTCATGCTTGAGCCATTGTGTCAAAACGACAGCACAGTGCTACAATGGTACAATAAGAAAACCTTGTTTAGTTGCCTTAACAAATTAATTAAAGTACCTTATGATGGAATTCAGCATGTCCTTTTACATGCACACAAAATAAAAGTGTCACAGCTCAGCCTAGTCATATCCTCAGCTTTTGTGTTTGAGTAACTTTGTGAAATGTCAACCATAGCATAAGCTGTGGTATAAATCACTGGTGCTAAAACAGTTCAGCAAACTCAGTTAAGATGAAAAGTGTAATGATTTTATTGTGAGTGAAAAACAGTTACTTAGGCAAGTTTGTCCATAGTTAGCAACTGGAACCAGCCATGCACCAAGGCAGTTGGTGTTGAACTAAGTAATCAACCACTGTGAGTACTAAGAGTTGTGTAAAAAGCTCATTTCCAAATCACCCTAGTGGACAAATGGACCAGCCAGACCATCACTGGTGATGGACCTGTCCATTCTGCGATGAGGGGTTTGAAATAATGAATATGTGCAACTAGCTGTGAATGTGTTACAATCAACCACCAATATTAATGGTAAACCACTAACAATAGGATAATTTTTATCTGCAACTGTTTGCTTTTTTGAAATGGCAATATAGATATTGATGTTCTTCCAGAATACTTGTATTTTTTGAAAATATAGTGGTAGATATTACTCATTGTAAACGTTGAAGGTTGCATCTTTGGGCCAACCATCCGACCGAGAATCACTGTGCCAGAAAAGAGGCAAAACTTACTACCAGCAGGCGGGACTACTTGGTCCAGTAACTTGGGACTGGTTCGTTTCCAGATCTTCTTTATCACAGCTCGCAGTTCTTCATTGGCCTGGTCTATGTTTCCTGCAAACAAAAACAGGACTGGTCAATATTAAGCGCAATTATTGTAAATTGATGCCTGTCTGTTAGCCCCTGTTGTGATTTTAAATGCTTTAAACTTTGACCTCTGTAAGTACATAGCTTTCTGGTCATCAAATAAATCATTTTTATTCAAGTTTCTACCAATACACACTTTTCTGGGCCCAAAAGACTGGTAGAAACCCTGGCTATCCCGACTTAAGCTCTAAAATTGTTTTTAGACTTGCTCATGCTTTGAGCACTGCACAATGTTGGCTCTATAGGTATCTATCTCCACTTTTTTTTTATATTATATACATATATATATATATATATATATATATATATATATATATATATATATATATATATATATATATATATATATATATATATATATATATATATATATATATATATATATATATATACATATTGGATTATAATGTTGCTCTCATCAGTTAAAATTATCATGATACTTCTGAAAGGGAAATCAATGGCTCAAGTTACCCAGCATGACATGGTTCCAGAGAGATACAAAGAGCACAATAAACATTTATACAAACCTTCTGTTTTTATCCTAAGTGAGGTTCTAACTAAGGCAAATAATGTGGCATTGAACATGACGGTACCGTCACTGTTTAGAGGCATGTTCATGGACACCAGGCGCTGAAACAGAACCAAAAGAACATACTGACATGCAGCTCACTCCTTGACACATTTACTTCAACGACTGGCTGACAAGGAATTGAAAAAATCCCACCCAGACATATCACCTTCGATTCAACAACGGTATTAGGGGTTACCTTAATCACCTTTCAGCCAATGCCATGCTGCTGGTTAAAAGTTGTACATGTACAAAAGCCCTGTACATGTGGATCTGACTGTCACGAACTTAACCATGTTGATCAACATCCGGCACACAAAGGAGACAGCCCACACACTCTAGGGCTCCTACAGTGGCCAGGGCAAGTCTGCCTCGTGCTGCACAGTCCCATCAGTCTACTGCCCAAGGCTTTTAGTATCATCATTTTGCTGGGACCAGGCTGATGCTTTCCACAACAATCAGTTTGAATTCAACTGCGCTATCTTTTCCATGTTGTTGTACCTCTAATGAAAGACCACCTGTTTTGTAAGACCACATTTTGATCCACCATAGGGGCGGTCTCTCAAAAGAGGTACCACTGTACAATAAATCTGAGATGTGATAAAAAATTCCACTGTCATGGAAACTGGAATTTTACAATTACTTATGTGGGTACAATGGTGAAATTTCAAACATCAATCACTTGGAATGCTGTCCTACTATCCACCTGCTTGCATCTTTCAATGTACACCACACACATCACCGAATGCTAACTTTCTTCACTCACTGTGTGCTACATTGACATAATACTTCTGGAAATTTAGCCACAGTGTATCCTATTTCAATGGTGCCTTTTCACACTTTCAAAGATTGACAAGCTTGCCTGTAGTGGCAAATCTTGTTCCTGACTATTAGGCTTTAGTTCCTTGTGGTTTCTTTATTCTTGTATAGACATTTAGAAGACACGCAGTTCATACGACCACACACTGTGTTAAGGGTCTAATGTTCGCTCAACGAGGCCACAATTTGACAAAACCATTTTGGAAAGGGGCTCACCCCTGTACTGGCTCGTCCACGAAGTCGTATCACAAATATATAGCTAGCAAGAGGGTGCCTACCTTACAGGCCACACGGTGGGGACATAGCTTGCCAAACCCCAGGGGTGGCGAGATCTTTCTCAGCAAGGTAACCACATCTAAGTGTTTGATTCTACCCCTGAAAGTGAAAAAGAATAAATTCTGCAATCTCATTTCACCAAAATGAGAATTATTATGCTAAAATATGTACCGCTACCAAATAAATCAGAGAGAAGTATTGACTGATATGTTTCAAGTTACAGGAACATCCTTGTGCCTTCATTTTACACATTAACATGTAGCCTACTAACCATTCAATATCTTTCAGCATGTGTCACAACTGTAGCAGGTCAAAGCAGACTGTCCCAGTATCAAATGGCTTATGCTGGGGGATATGGGCTGTCCACTTTAAAAATTATACTAACTTGACATCAACAGTCTCATCAGAAGAATTAATACATGCAACAAAATTTGTCCTTTGTGACAGATAGTATAAATATTCATTGGTATCTTGTGGTTGTAACACTTTCAGTGGCAAGTTTCAGTTTGAGTGAACAGCTTTCCTCGACATACTTTGGTCTCAACTGTTCCAAAGCATATGTAAGAAGGCTGTCAAGCTGGGCAACGGTTATCTTCTCTGGAACTACAAGCAAACTGATATTTGAATGAAATGCTTTTTCAACAGGAATCTGTTTTCCAGTGAGTAGTCAGCACTGCATGAGACAAGATTTCTCAGCACTCTTGCAGGCAAGGCTGGAAGAAGATATTTACATTAACTATGGCCTACCCTGGATGGCAACATTCAAAGCATTATATGAGGGACCAGTGATCAAGGCCGTCAGGTACACAAAATAATTAACAAAGAACATAGCAGCAATTACACAATCTTGATGAGCAACACCCACCGTAAATCAGCTGCCCAAAACATACTTCTGTTTCCAAAAGCCTCCAGCATTCGTATTTTTGTTGCTGCTCTTTTTCAAAGTGGTCAAAATCAGCAGTACATGTTCTTGCAAGTTTGCCAATCCGTCTTATCAAACTTTGCCCTTGACCTTGCTTTTGATCCAGACAACATAAAAATAATGTTTTTTTTTTTTTTTTTTTTTTTTTTTTTTTAACACACAAAAAGTTAAGCTTGAAAATTTAGCAGCAAGGCAGGACTCTGACTTCCCCTTTGTACTTTTTTAAAGTGGGTATTTAACAAAAAAAAACCAATCTGTCCCTCTGACACTTCAAAATCCAAGTCATCAGAAACAAGAGTATCTACACAGCTAGTCATGGGTTTAAAGATTCTGTAAATGGTTAATCGCTTCTGCAGTTTAACCCTTTCCTGGCCAGAATAAGACTCAGTCAACTGCTTTCCTTGGTGTGGGTTGGTTGCATTTGGCCCAACCTGTGCCAAGGTAAGCTGTTGACCTGGGGCGTGCATTTCTGACAGGTCTTATTTACAATTCTGAGCAAAAATATTCTCTACGAAAATGAAATTTAATTAAAAACAGTAAAGCAGACAGCAATTTACATCTGGCGCTTTTGGGTGATTTGACTCGGAAAGTGTTAATCCTCTGTGGCTTTTGTTCAGAAAGAATGGATACGATCCTGAATTTGATCCTAAATTTTCATTGATATGCTTTTTACCCTCAATTACTTAATCCTTGGTTCAAAACTTCTAGGATTAACCAATCTCTGTTCTTGGCTATAATATGAACTTTGTTTAACATTTCCATTGCATTAAATCAATCTTAGTTTGATCCAGTCCTTCATCTTTAAATCTCCATCAAAACTTGGATCAAACTAAGATAAGTCTATAATCCCAAAATATTGCTCATATGTTTTGTGCAATGGCCACAAAAAAAAAAAAAAAAAAAAGAAACCAAAAAACAGTGATTGGTTCATGCTAAAATTGTTCATACAATATTGGACCCAGGCAGAAGTAATTTGAAATCAAACAAGTTGATTTTAATTTTTGACGCATGGCCACCAGAGTCATCAGGCCACAGGAGTCATCAGCTTTCCTCAATGCCCTGTGAGCAAAATGCACCCACAGCGTGCCACGGAACGTTGTCTGATGGGAAATTCTTTTTTATGATCAGAAAGAAGCCAACGATGTCACACACTTGACAGTACACATAATTTCTCCAGAGAGAAAGTTGCATGTCAATCAATCAGCATTATATCTGTCAGGGTTACAGCCCTAATGAAGTTCCATTGCACTTACTTGGCATCTGGGTCGTACTCTGACCAGAGTCGGACAAACTCGTCGAGATGATGTGGTCCCAAAATGGACCAGTCTCTAGTCAGGTAGTCAAAATTGTCCATGATGACAGCGACAAACAGATTAATGATCTGTCAAAAACCATTAATAGAGCTCAATTTGAGTACATAAACAATTTTTTATGTTCATGGATATATATTTATAAATTGCACATGGTTATAGTGTTTACTAAATATCTGTCATGCAGCAGCTTGTACAGAACTTTACTTGATTACCGGGGTGACTGCAAACATTTCCTCAATCACGAGCACCATTTTTTCACTTGCACATAAGGTGTCTACAATTTTACATGTATTAAACTTTGCCTTTTAGCATGTGTAGAAACAGAGCAAGATCAGAGACCAGTGTAATGTAATATGACGGACAAGTCAGCCACTGGTTTTATAGAGACATAAAGTAACACATAGCCACGCTTCATCCTCACTCTGAAGTCTTTAAAATGTTGGAAATGGAAATGAAAAAAAAAATCACAACTCTCTTAAACTCTGCAAAACTTACATTCACAAAGACTAAGTCACACAGTATACATAAAAAAGACAAAATTTTGCCTCCGCTCTGCCATTCTTTCACTGAAATGCTGGCTCAACCTTTATAGTACAGTATTAATGTATACACCAGATAAAACTTTGCTTCAATAGTGCCATATTTTCCTTAAAGTGCGGATATAATTTTTCCTGGTTTCTCTCCCGTATCTTCCAGTTTTTTCATTTTCAAATGAGTGAACAATATAATCAAACTGTATCAAACTGTCACTTACAAGGAATGAGCAAAGAATGTAGAAAGAGATGAAGTATGGGAAGGCAAATGCATGGCCACAAGATGGCCCTGAAATTTCCGCTCTGGGATCACATTTAGCGTCTTCCGTTGAGGCACATGCCATCATAATTTCCTGCCAGGACTCGCCGGTAGCCGCCCTACAACACAACATATGAAGAACATATCAGAGGAGTGAACATAGGCCAAGCCTATTCTCCAATTGTCTTTGATATAAAATTTATTGGACCATCTGAAGATGTTTGCATACATGTACATTCACCCTTCTAGTTCAAATTTCTAAACTATGTCAACAGGTTGTCCTGGTGTACTTTTGGGCAGAATGCCCCCAAAGTACACCGAGGAAGCCTGTGGACCAATATTTACTTCTACCAACTGCCAAACTGAGACTGGGCATGCTGCTACTTGGATAAGAGGCCGTTGTACGGAAAATTGGAAGCATGGAGGTATGGTATCTCCATGGGTGGGGTCATACGGTTGCCATACCTGAAGAGTACCAGCACAGCCTGTGGGAAGGTCTGGAAGTTGTTATTTCGCGTGATTGTGTCACCTGTGGTGGCTATCCTACCAAACACCTGCAACCACACACAAGACAATGAAAACTTTTTATCTCCCTGTTGGTTAAGACGGGCTGAAACTAAAACAGACATCTTCACAAATGAAGTCCTCAGCACCTGTTGGGCAGTAACGATCAAACAACTGTACCCTCCCTATTGGCAACCCCACACTGGGGCTGCTTATCAAAGCCATTTTACCTTTCTGCAGGCAGTATAGCTGATAAAACTGAATTTTTAAAAAATGGGCACAATTGCTTGCTATTAGTCAATTGAACAATGGGATGTTGACATCAGCAACAGATCATAGGAATAGGACGCTGGTTCATTTAAGATATATTTTCATGTAATCAATGCAGAAATATGGCAGCATCGGCCCTGGTTATAACTATGTATGCATGAAGAGAATAGGAATGAACATACCTGCATCCCAATCACTGCATAGATGAAAAACAGCATGACAATCAGCAGTGCAACATAGGGCAATGCCTGCAAGCATAGAACCAGCCCACATAAATATATACATATGTATCCTCTTAATAGTGAACCTGTTTTAATATCACTTTTTTTCCACAACTCAGATGAAAAGTATTGGCCATTTTCCTCAACCTTCCGAGGAGGGTATTAAATTTGAAGGTAAGCCCACAAAAATTTTCCTTCTGCAAAGCCACAGATATATACAACGGGCTCATCCTCCAGCAGATTGATGGACAAACTCATTTAGAGCTACACAGACTTGTACAGTATTCACCCTTTTTAGCACCTGCGCCCTAATAAGCATCCCTCCCACTGTCTGGTCTCCTGGGACAGCTACATGTAGCAAACTTCAAATATTTGCACAAATACATTAAAACAAACAAGAATGTGACAGTCCCATGGTCAGCTGACTTTGCATACAAAACCTAGGACCTAAAAGAAGACTATGAGTTGTAATATGACAGTGTTAACTTTAAAACTTTACTATTGATCATGCTAAATGAAATATATACAGAATAACATTCCTCTCTGAGTTTGGGAACCCAGTCAAAGTCCACCATTTTCTAATTTAATCTAGCAGGGTTGATACAGGACATTGCCCCTCTCCACATTGCTTTCTCCAGAATAAAATATATTTAAAACAAAACAACTTAATCTAGATCTGACAGAAGTATCATAATCAAGGGTAATATGAAAAGGATCGCCTTTGAAACCTTTTAAGTTATCACCCATGTGAAATTCACAGTAACAGCTCTGTGACCTTCAGAATCCAGGCCATCCATCTTTCAACTTTACCAACCCATCAAAGAGGAGAAAAATCTTGTGTAGTGTGAAGTGCTGGGTATAAAATTTTGTTAACACTTTATGTTTTGTGACTATGGAACAGTCGATCCTTGAACCAGCAACCTTCAGCAATAATCACTTAGCGAAAAATGCAAGTTCAACAATGACCTTCCAGCTAGGAAACACCATTACCCTGGTATAAGGCACTCTAAATTATGTACACTGGTGCAATGGTTGCTACCAAAGTTCAAAGTAACAAAACTCTGCAACTAATTGAAATAGCCTTTGCACATGATTAAACTAAGCATATTAAAGACTAAACTGAATTGTTTTTTAAGAAATCTGGCATTCATACTAGACAAGAAGTTGAAAATAGCTATACTGTAAAAAAAAAAAAAAAAAAAAAGAAGGAAAATGCAGCACCACCTGGTGAACGAATTAAGGTCTAACGGTATCCAGGAATGTCCATATTTAATTGGGAAGAGAAAAAATACATGTAGAAGGTGCCTGTATCCTTTCGACAGGGGGCATGTCAGTCAGGACGTCAATAATTGTCTAGACTCATTGCTTCCCATAGTATATTTGCAACCTTGTAACTTAACCTTATGAACACAGTAGAACGAAATTTGGCCCACACATACGTAATTTGCATATATGATTAACACAATAAAAGCTGAACAGCATGAAATATATTGGTATGATATGCCTTGGTCTAATAATTACATTAGTTGATAATTATGTCTCATTTTGTGCCCTAAGGAGTGGGCAGATACCAGCAGGTGACAAATGACCTTGAAACGGAGTCAAAGGTCATGTGCTTTTCATCTTTATCAACTCCTTTTCAACTTTACAGGCATGGTGACCTCACAAAAATAGGTCAAGGTCACTAATATTACATAAAATTCTACCATTGGACATGGTCTATATATCCTACAAATTTGGCAAGTCTAATCCAATTACTCTTCCAAATATGGAGTTTTATATCTTAAAACACATTTTAGCTCAGAATTTCCGTCAAATTACAGGTGGTGCCACTAGTATCACTACTTACTTAGGCTTTGACCTCCCCCTCAATCCCATCACATTTGGTGAAGATCTGCTAAAAATTAAAGATGCTGGAGTGTTCACAAGATTTTCATATTTTGACCCCTTATATTACATATTGTAGGTGGGGCCACCAATATCGAAAGGAACCTCGATTTTCATGCACCCTGCAAGTCCTGAAAGTTATATTGGGCTAACATCAAAACTTTTCAACTTATTGCGCTCACAAACCAAAAGTTTACTGACAGAATGATGGATGGATGGACAGGCATGATGCTATAAGCTCTGGCAGCTTTGGTCAGCAGAGCTAAAAATGGATAAGGACAAGGTAAGACACAGCCGACTTTCAAACTAACTGAGCTAAAAATTACTTTCTATGTGCCATGGAAAATTAATTTGGAAGAATCTGGTACCTGCTCATTGTGGAGAGCTAAATATGAATCTGTACCTGAAAGGACTTGATGAAGGTCCATAACAAGGTTCTGATGCCCTCTCCTCTGCTTAAAAGTTTCACCAATCGCATCACACGAAATAAACGGAAGAAGTTAATGCTGATGATATTGGACGCTTTGGGCTGCAAGCACATCAGAAAACACAATTATTATCATCGAAAGTGTACCAGGGTTAAACACAATATTATTCTAGCACTGCCAATGTTAACAAGACTTATTCAACATGAAAAGAATTTCAACCGAACCCCGTCTGCATGCATTGTACCTTCAGATCAATACAGGCTGTGAATCTTAACATTCACAAAATACATCATGATAACTAAAGGAAGAAGAAAATAAAATAAAACAAAATCTGTTGAAAGTTGTACCTTTTTTTCCATGATTTTACTACTGACAACACTTCATTTTTGCAACTTAAAACATAATTAATTGAAATTTTACAACCAACTTCTGAAGGCATGTTCTGAACTTGTATTACTCGAGTCTTGTGAGCGACGTCAAATTTTCATTATTATACAGAACTACAGCAGACAATTTGTTTTTGTTTGTATACAACCATGCAAAACCTTGACAATGGTCATTAAATATGTCACCAAATGGTTTTCTGTACTAATTTTCCATGCCAAAACAACATTGTGTTGTGGAGTAAAAGAAGCAAGATTCAATGCCACCCACATTAATTCGTGAATAATCAATGTACAAAATAAAGAGAATATTGTGGTTCTACAGCATAATTCGCGTATGTTCATCCACCTGGCATCTTCAGGTGTGGTAGGCGAAGGTGGGTGTGAGGGAAAACTGAAATTGAAACATTCTATGCACCATAAACTTTCACCAGTTGCTGAAAGCAAGACCTGACAGCAAGAAAGTACACTGTTTGCTTCAAAATATGCACTGGAGCTGCAAGAAATCTACACGATTCAAACAGATTTGTAAAATGTCAAAGAGTTGCACTTTCTTTTTTTTATACTCTTGGTGCCAAAGTGGTTCAATTGGCAACATAACCCAAGATTTAAAAAAAAATTTAAAACGTAAAATTGACTGCAAATTTACAACATATGAAAGGCACTGTCTTGATATGATTTTCAGCCAAATCACAATGCCCATTTATTAGTTGCCTCTTGGTGCAATCCAATCATCTTGCAGCTCACTTATGTCAAGCCAATGGCATGCATCGTTACAAAGCAAGTGTATGAAGAAAAGCTAGCAACCAACCTCACTGGTCTGATCATCATTCTCTAATCTCTGTTATGTAAGCAACAAAACAGAACAATGCATGGCATTAGTAGGAGTCCACGCACACAGCACCATGCACTTCACCGTCAAACCACTCAACCAAAGGGTCAAAAATCACAGTATCATGATAACCTCTCTTTCCTGCTAACTGATGGGAGACCCTCTTTTAACCAGGTGTGCAAAATCATCATTACATGTATTGTCTTCAGATTTAAGCCTTTCCTATTCAAAGCCCCCAAAAGCACCTGAATGTAAATTGTGGTCTGCTTTACGCTTTTCAATGAAGTTTCATGTCGATAGAAATCATTTTGCTACAGATTGTAAGTAAGATATCATACATGCATGCTGCAGGTCAACAGCTTTCCTTGGCACGAGTTCAGTGCAATGTGCATAACCCTTGCCAAAAAAGGCTGTTGACTTTGTTTTATTCTGACCAGGACAGAGTTAAACAATGGTAGCATGGCTCATGTACCAACTGTGGCAGCTCCTTTGAAATGATAAATAGCAGACTTCTGCAGCTTCCAAAATGCCCAGTAGCGTTTCCAACGAAAACTGTAAATGAACGGTGAACTCTGTGCACCATGACCTTAATTATAGTGGGGATCTTTGTGGATGACCAATTGTTGTGGTTTTTTCTTTTTGCCACTCAAACCGCTGACAGCAATAAATTTATCTGTTGCTAATTCCTGTGTTTTGGTTTCATAAGCCTCAGTGGAGAGGCTACAGGTCTTCCAGTAAAGCCAGTGATCTCCCGCTTTCCCAGTCACCACAATCTGTTGGATTTTCCTGATTTCTTCATTTTCCGATAATGCTTTCTGTGTCAAATGATAAGACCTGGAGCTTTTGATACCAGTTTTCACTGAATCCTCCCATCTTTCTTTCTTGCACAGTTTTGATCCTTTCTCAATGTTGAACAGAGAAAACCCAATGGTATGTTTTGTGCACAGGCCTAGCAGATTGCATGGGGCCCTACCCATTTTTCTGGAAGATATCATTGGACCAATTATGTGTTCTAAATTGAACAGCATATTGATCTTTAAACTGTGGAAATTTATTAGCCATGCACTGAAATTGATTAGCAATAATTTCACTTTGATTAGCAAATGGCAGTGCGAGTCTTATTATTTTGTACCTTGGACCCATACATTGAATTTAATATTGAAGTATGATCACTTCCCACCCTCCACCCCTCCACCCTCTACAGGAAAGAGCAGATTTACAGTCTATACATATACATTTTCACATGGTATCGAACTTTGACTTAAAATACCATCACTTGATACAAAGAGCTTACGTGAGAACAGTCTACAAAGAATTTTCAAATGAAAAGCCAAAAATTCACACAACTTCATTTCCATGCAATATTTATGCATACACTGCACATATTTGCCCCCAAAGCAGACCAAGCTGTGCGTCATCTCTACCACACTTGTGGAGTGAAGAAAACACTGATGGATCTGTTTATCAGGCAATCCAGATATACGGACACAGCAAACTAGAAATTTATTCCCGCAAAAATGAGTCATACTCAAATCTTGATACGCAATCATTAAAAAATATTTTCAATTTCTTCCCACCCCTTCCTATGGCCACATATTTCACACATAGAACATCGCAGCTTTTTCCTTTCACATCATTCATTGCTTTATGTTGTCCCTCCGACATACGAAATGGATTCATTTGTTATGTTTAATCATCCCTTTGCTGCCCGTCAAAGTTTTCCATCGCCAGACGGGCAAATACACAAAATACAAACTAGAACATGTGAGTAAAAGTACACAGTTATCGCACACCTACATGTGGCATTAGTAGCATTAGTATAATTATAATATAAACACACATTCAAAATATACTTTTTGAGTCGCAACAGGGAGTGGGTGAAGCGTTCTGGTGAAGATATCTCTTAGAACATTTATGAGAGCAGTGCATGTTAATAATAATCAGGTGAAAATATTGCAGGGGAAAAAAATTATACATAAGCTTCTATGGCATTTAATTGTATGAAATGGATTGACATCAAAACTAGCTCATTGAATTTGATGCATTCAGCTAGTCACACACATGGAGACAAAAAAAAAAAAAAAAAAAAAACACACGGCTTTTTGGTGACAAAGGCAGCTAATTGTCTTAAACCTGACTGCTCTTGTGTTGTGTTGTAATTGTTTGCTAAAATCATACAGGTGTTACACAAAGTGAGGTACCAAAAAGGAGACATCAGTAAGCAAATTGCCACAAGGCGGTGAAGTGATACGCACAACAGAACTTCAGACATGGGAGGAAATTCCAGGGGCTTACAGTCTCTCTGAGCTGGGGGAGCACTAGATATAATTAACTTTTACCATATAAGGATAAATTACATAAGGATAAATTAATTTATATTAGAAAATACAGAAGTTATTGATCATCCATAATAAAGAGTTTTAGGGATCAATACCAGATTTAAAGCTACAAAATGTGTTTACTTACATTTTTTTTCCTTTTTTTGGTTGTGACACAATTTCATGTTATGGCTTGAATAGGTAATAACCCATATTGTAAAACAGTAAAGGAGAGAAGGATACACCAAATGCTTATATTAACACATCTTTTCCAAATTTATGTCTTAATTTTGTTTGTCAAAATTTTCTCACAAAACATACAAAAATTTACTGGTTTCAATTCTTTTCAGTTCTGCTGTGAAACCTTACTGAAACAAAATCTATAAATTTATGTCTATGCTGTTCCACCATTTTGCTACTCTTACTCTTTTGAAAAAAAATACAGTATTCATCTTATGGCAGTGCTCTTGTCACATGGATGTCACCAAATGTTAAACGCTCCTACAGTTCAAAATACATGTAATACCTAAAACGATTCTTACATCCTCCCCCCCCCCCCCACCCCTCCGGGGAAACAAACAAGCATAGGTCTTAATGCTGGATCAAGGTTCACTGGAATAAATTCTCAAAAGAAACCAGCACATTGCAAGTGCACGTGCACCACAAATTTGAAAACTTGTGAGACGGACCAAAATATTGATACGTGACAGGGAGCATAGCAGACTGGCCTCTACATGCTTGGGGGAGCAAGACCACACTTCACTCATTGTTACACAAGCCACACTGTGCACTACACATATAAATAGATGCATAATTACTTGGGTATGGAAATGCAAAAATCTGGATTCGATCTTTCTTTATTGCAAGTGTAACTTCTGGTGTCCTTCAGACTGTGCTAAATAAACTATTGCCTTTGCCAGCTCATGTATTAAATGCCATGAATTATAAATAGCCCAAAAGAAGCCCAAATCTACATCCTGGGAGCATGTATTATAGAATACTGTGATGGCTCTCGGCTGAACTGACTGTTTCGTTCTAAACATATTTCCTTTGGGATGCTATCTGTTCACAGTGTACTTATATCACTGTGATGTACATGTACTTCCAACTAAAAACAAGAAGTGTATGACATTCTTTCATCCACCAAAATGGTTTCATTATATCAAACCACTGAATGTTGTGAAATACAAATTTTGGGTGAAGTTTAGAAATGCCATTTTCAGACAATCTGACCACCCCCCCCCAAAAAAAAAATAATAATAAAAAATAAAAAAAATAAAAATTAAAAAACATAGAGATTGGAAATTATTTTCAGTTTCATATCATGACCACAGTAGCACTTAATTCAGTTTCTTTTCCATTCATGGACAGATGTTTGAATAAATTTGTACACTGGAGAATCCAAGACCAGATTGAAAACCTTCAGCCAAAAAAACTGGCAAAAATAGAACTTTATAGGTTTGTTTCAGATTTTGTTTCAAACACTCATTCATTGATTTCTTTCTTTTTTTTTTACTTTATTTATTTATTTTTATTTTTTTGACAAGTAACAATGATTTTCAACTCTGTTCCCAAACTATGTCAACTGAGCCACTAAAACTAATAATTCTGAGAAGCAACAGATTTATCGCTCTGTAGTAAAAATTACACAACAACAGAGGTGAACAGATAATGGACATAAAATGGATAAAAATATCACCTGTACATGTGAGGTCTATGTAACAATGTAACAGAAACAACCACTGTAACAATCTTGTTACATAAGAATGTAACAGACGGCAAAACTAACATCACTGTTACATTAACCATTATGTTTCAAAGTGTTATGCAAGAGGGTCCATCAAGTAATTATTTTGATGTCATAGAATATGTCCGAGCGATAAATGCAACACGAAGAAAAACTTGATGGCAGTTAAATGGAAAATGATACAGTATGGATAGTTTAATTCTCACTGAATAAACATCATTACTTGTGTTGTTTACTAAACTAAACAATTCTTAAACTGTCAATCAGCATGCCAACTGGATTCTTTATATGGTCACACGCCAAAATTAAGTTCACAAATTTTGAACGTTGTAGCATCACAGCATAGCAGCAAACACACTCAGATGACTTCATGCCAGATGCCACCTGGTGGCAGTATTCAAAATCACAGAACCAGTTTGAAAAATGCACCAATACAAATATGTATATATAGAGAAGCAACAAAATTACTGATAGCTTTACCATCAGCACATCCTTATCATTTCAAGCCGATTCATCTACAATACATGTCATGGCTTCTTGAAAGCATCTGGCCATAATTTTCTACAGAGTACTGATATCTTCACTGTTTGAATGACAGTACTAGATATACTTACATTAACCTCTGTATAAATGATGTCAATGTAGCTCCCGAGCACAATGATGAAATCAAACACATTCCACGCATCACCAAAGTAATTCTGTCAAGAAAAATAGCCAGTGGAACAGTCAGCAGCGCCCAGCACATGAACAGAACCCATTACCACAAGAACAAGCTGTGACTTGCCAACTGGGGACGCCTACCTCTCGTCCCCACCATAATTTAGAATTGAGACTTTTTCCCCTTGGTTTTCTGGTGAAAACTTTACAGGGGACTGCTTTTGGGGTTAGTATCCCTGGACAACTCGATACAATGGGATGGGATGCATGTTAATAAAACTGCCTATTTCTTTGTTGCCATAGCAACGACCTGCCTCTTTGAAGACAGGACTTATCAGGTCACCCTCACCAGCGACCTGTTACCTATCATAGCTGATATGGTGGAGATGTAAAGCACTTACTAAATACTGGGCGGTGATAATGTCTATTATACTGCCGATTACGATTATAAAGTCAAGTACGTTCCAGGGGTCCCCAAAATAGTTCTGTGAAGAGAAAAGCAAGAAACAAATACAAAACACAGTAAATAAAGAGATCACATAGGTCCACCATACAACATCAGAAAGGAGACTGGCAAGTGAATAGAACTTCTAATTCAATGTATTTATTTTGCCAACAAATCCAAATATGTAAGAATCTAGTCACTGAAAGAACATTGCCTGATTATCTTGTAGCTAAAAATTGTACATGCCAGTACTGACTAGGTCTAAAATAAAAAAAAAGTACTCATGTGCTTTGGAAAACACTCATACTTCACGCAAAACTTAGTTCACGGCAGTTCCTTAGGCTTTGAGTACCAGAGGAAAAGGCAAACAACATACATGTATCTGTGTAATGCTACAAAAACCATTATTTCCCTGTGCTAATTTATGGCGTCAGTTTGTTTGAGAACAAAACAAAAAATGATTGGTCTCAGCAAGCAGCCTCACAACCCTGCCAGACTCCTTCCATCTTCAGACAACAGAACCAATAAAACAGCAATGAGGTAATAGAATCAAATCTACATCTATATTTAAACTACTATTAATTGCATAATACATAGCTGACTACCATTAACAAACATATTATATATTACTTGAAGAATATTTGCCCTTGTCACAACGAAATAATAACATGCTTTATTATTGAACTTGTCTGTCCTGGTTTTGAAGCCATGCTTGCAATATTCATGAAATGTTCGAAGCAGCGAGTTGGGACATCGTGAAGCCATGCAATATCTTAGCTTGTCACATAAAAGCTCGACTTTAATAAGATGAAACTAAAAGACACAAAATATCCTAACACATTGTCAAGGCGTGCACCTAACAATGTGTTGCTACCACTATACTTGTAATCCATGGTGATGGGGAGGGGAAAAATAATGGTGCTTTTCAGTTGTGAGTGTGAGATAACATCAAAAAGAAAAGAGCAATTTTCGGGGACCACATGGAACCTGAAGTTGTCTGGTAATATGTATCCAGGTAATAACCCACATGTCTGCTTGTTCTAATAACTTCATAAAGAAGCAGACACTGAAACTTTCATGATATTTTTAGCTGAAACACACAAATGAATAAAACAGTAAACAAAAGGTGTCATTTCTGGGTCAAAAAATATCTACTGTGAATCCATTTGATTCTGCTGTGTTCTTATTTTCACTTATTTCGCTGATGCTTCAAAACTATGAAAATAAGAACCCAGTGAAATATATTTTCAACATGGCATTGATAGGAATTATAACAAAAATAGTGAATTTAAAGTTTCAGTGAAAGGTCCAAATGCAGAAACCGTGAAAATAAATGTATTCATAGTATTTTGCTAAAAACCATGTAATTTCTCCAGATGCCTCTCGACTATTTTTATGGACAAAAGTCCATCTGCCATGAAATGTACATGAAATGACAGTTTGTGCTTGGCCATGTCACACCATAACAATAAGGGTTCTCTGCAGCCAGTATGGCCTACGACACCAATGGCAAAATACCACAGTGTTTCAAAGCACTTTGCTGTAACAACAGGAATTTTCACAAGCAAAGCTAGATCTTTAAAGCTTGAGCTTTCAGGCGAGGGTCTACTAAAATAGCAAAATCTTAAAACACATTTTAAATTAACAGTGGCTTGTCACACATGGAAGTTGAAGCAATGAGTATAATGCAATAAATTTAGCCAACCAAATGAGATGGCTGAGATCCTCAGCTGACCTTGACATATAGCACTAAAAATAAATCGATCCCAATCTGAGACGAGCTGGGTTCAGCTTCAGCTGCTGCTTGAACTGTGTTTAGCTAAGCACAGCTTAACTTCACTCTGACAGTGTACAGATAGGAGTGACCTAGTTTTCTAAGGTCCTGCCAAAGTACTTTAATATTGCAATAAAAACCATGGTGACACGTATTTTTATCAATCATTACATAATTTTGAACATTTGCTGAAAATCAGGAATAATAGTGGTGCCACTTACGTGTATGGTGGGCATGAGTCAAGTGACATAGCTGCTCAATTTGAAGATACTACAGCATGTGGTTTAGATGAATGTTGAGAATTACAAAAACTCACAAAAATTCTTTTTTAAAAAAAAAGCAAAAAAAAAAAAAAAAAAAAAAAAAGCAAAAGAAAGAAAAAAAAAATTTGGCAATAATAAACTTGTAGTTTGGGAGAAGTAGCTGAAAATCAAAAAACACAAAAAATTAACAACAAAATCAAGTGTCATCTGTTGTTCAAATTAGGGTCCAGGGGTCCCCAGAAGTGTCCCTGTGCAATTTAAAAGCAATCTGTCAATGACCAAGCTGTTTTGGAGAAGAGTTTTGAGAATTAAAAAAAAGCGCCCCCCCCCCAAAGAAAAATAATAAAAAAATCACTGGACTGTGACTTGTTGAACAAACTTTGTAGAGACCTACCTAAGGCATGTCCCCACCAAGTTTGAACCAGATCTGGCCAACGTTTTTCGAAAATCAAAAGGACATTGTGGACAACAGACGGATGGACGTTAGACTATCGTATAACCTCAACTGAATGACAGGTCAGTTAAGGTAAACACTTTCAGAGAAAAAAAAATATGGCAAATTTGATGAAAATTTTCCTTAAGAACATGCTTAATTTCATACACAAACAGGATATATCAAGCTAACGTATGGATTGTGAAAGCTGCGACTGTCTTATCCAAATTTAAAAAGCATATGAGCATTTACCAACAACCTGTACATGTAATATCTATTTTTTTTCTTCTTTATATTTTCAGTTTGTTGCACTAAAACTGAAATCAGCAGATTACTTTTTTTGTTACGCAGGTAGTAATATACGGGAATTGTTCAAAACCTGAAGATGTAGATGCTGCTCAGATGACCCATTTGCACATGACTGGCTGGATAAATATAAAGTGTTCAACAATAGGTTGGTATAAATAAAAACTGTTCAATAATTAATTGGTACATATATAAACTGTCCAATGATTTGGTTGTCGTCGGGCACTTACCTTGAACCTGAAGGCAATGAGTTTGAGGATGAACTCTACGGTGAACACCCCCGTGAAGATCATATTTAAATAATCCAATGCCAGTCCATACTCAGCCGACTGGTTATGGTACTGTAGGAACAAACAGAGCACAAAATCAACGAATGGATTTCACATCAAACGCAACAGAAGCTGAGGTGGGTCATTAGTTAAGCCTCTGTGGCAAAGCATCTTTGGTATCAAACTTTTGCACCATGTTTTCTTCAGACAACATAGTAGCAGTAATACTGTTTCTGAAGTCATTATTGTTTTCATCTCTTTATTTTTTTCCTTTTTTTCCCAAACACTCCATATACCATAAACATTATATCTACAAGTCATTACGAACAATAAAAGATTTTCTCAAATTATAAACATTCCATTAGCAGAAGTAAGAGAACAAGTGATCTAAATTTCCCCCCATTTTTTCTTAGACCATGCAAAGCTATAACACAAATAGAAGTACATTTACCATATTTATTAGAAACATGTTTTGCCACAGTGTAATTAATTATAACACTTTGGTGCACACTAAAAATTTATCAGATATAGTAACAAATAACTGGTGACTGTCCCTTTTTTAATAGTTAGTTTTATTTATATATCTATTTTGTCAACAGTTGATTCAAAGAATTACCATTACCTTCATTGCTAGCGTGACTGTGTTGATCATGATGAGCACAAAAATGCCATACTCAAATGGCTGTGATGTAACGAACCACCAGATCTTGTACTGGAACCGTGCTTTGGGAATGTAGCGCCGACTGGGCTTGGCTTTTAGAGCAAACTCTATGCACTTGCGCTAAAAGCAAAGCAACATATCTATATTGTTTCACACTGTGACATTTATTTAGGCCTATCTAACTCAACAGGTCTCCAAGCACCCAGATGTATGAATGTCATCTGCTAACCCACTTTTCTTACATTCAATTTGTCTTAATTTGGCATGGAAATGGTTAAAATACAACCGGACACAATTTGCAAGTATAATGGTCCCCACCCCCCCTGTAAGGCCCCCATAATGAGAGGCCTCCCTCTCTACAGAACCACTTCTCCATTCTCCATACAGCAAGTACATGTACAGTGTTTTCATTTATATTTCTCCTGCATGACAGGCCACGCCATCTTTTAAGACCACATTTGTGATACACTTACGGTGGCCTTATAAGAAGGGAAGCACTGTAATAAAAAAAAAATCAACAATATACAGGAAATCTTCCCACCTTAACTCTTTAAGTGTCAAATTTTGGACTGAGTTACCAGCTTTTCTTGGCACACATTGGGTGCAATGCTCCCAATGCATACCCAGAAAAGCTATTGACCTGGGATGTTCTCTCTGTAACTATAAGCATACTGGTACTTAAATGGAAGGTCTTTTTACAAGGAATACTAATCTGAGATCCTAATGAAAATTCAGACTAGTTTGACTTTAGTAGATTGACTTTAGACGTGATTGGCACTGAAAGAGTTAACTCATTCTACTTCAGACCTGAGGTTTCCTGCATAGTTGTCCAGCTTTAACTCTTTCAGTGCCAAGTTTGGACTCAATCAACAGCTTTCCTTAGCACACTTTGGCCACAATGCACCCAAAGCATGCCAAGGAAAGCTGTTGACCTAGACCATTCTTATGCTCTCGTATGGTCTATGCAACTGTAGTAGTACCTGTACATGTACTGGAATGAAAGGCTGGTTTACAAAGAATTTGAATCCAGTATTATAAGATCAATCCTGAGCACCTTGGCTTGTCTAAACTGACAGCAAACTAAAACGAAAATTTCATGTTTAAAGTCTTCTGACATTTCAAGAGCTTTCATTTAAGTCTCAACTTGCCTCATCTGGTGTCAGTAGTTTGCTGCATGACTTGCTAAGTAATGTGAAAATCGTGCTCCCAACCACTGCCCTATGAAATCGAGTTATAACAGCATCATTTAACCCCTTTCCCCTTGAAAACAGTGCGAGGTAAACTGTTTGCCATTTCAGTGATGTTCTGAACTAGTTTTAAAATTACATTAACTTTTTTTTTTTTAAAATCATCATAACTGTAGACAAGCCCTGTCAGAGAAACATGCCTCAGAAACCTCACGTTAAGGCACTGATACTACCAAAACAATTGCCAATATGTTGATCATACAGCACGATTTTTTTATTCTTTGATGTAGGGAAGAGGGAGTGTCACTAAGGGGGGTCAGGGGGTCCTAATTGGGTTAATATGGTAATCTGTCGGGCTTTCAATCAATTTTACAATGCGGGATCATGTGAAAGTTCACACATTTTTCTTCACTAGAAATTCTAAAATCTGTTTGTGCATGGTATTAATTTTACACATCTGATGTGTCCCACACATAAAACTATTGCTGTACCATCTATAATAAGCATGCCCGGGGGTCAACATATTTGCAGACGCAACATTCACTTGCAGACCTCCAGTCTGGTTAATTTTGGTGTTTTTTTCAATAAAATGATGGCTATTTTCATTATTTTAACCTTTTCAGAGCCAGAAAAGTTGAGGTGTGCTAAAAAAGCTACACACACAAGCAGTGTATATATAGAAGTATCCAGATCAAAGCTCACTTGATTTTTGTCTAGCTCACAGTTCTTGTATTCCTGCTCCCCCTCATTCTGGAAGGTGACGATCACAAAACCGACGAAGATGTTGACCATGAAGAAGGCAATAACGATGATGTAGACAAAGTAGAAAACAGCTACCCCAGGCCGATGGTTGTGAATGGGCCCTATGTTCTCTGTGTGGGAGTCTATGGACTTGTACATTAGGCTGTAAGCATAGCAGTCGTCTTGTCATATACAATGCAGTTTAAATGACACTTCCCTTTTCCATGTCATAATTGTATTATGATCCCATCAATAAATGCTGGAAGGATATGAGCTTGACCAGGAGTCATTTTAGGGCCAGAATTTCGCAAAATTTTGCGAGAATCTATTTGGATTTTTGTCATTTAGTTTTCTTTTTAAAGAAAGACAAGTTTAGGAGAATCTTTATGAGAATGGATTCTAACATTCTCGCCAAAATTCTGGCCCTGCAATCAGAAAATGAAGCATCTACTTGACCACCACACTCATCAAAGACCCCCGAAAATTCAGAGGTACATCTACAGGTATACAAAGTGTAGCTTTACATTTTCTTCCAGCATGACAATGTAGTAATAATGAGCATGATCTTCGCTAAAAAGCCTGTACTTCGTAACAAAATTTGCACCTGTGCCAGATAGTAAAACTACAGCTGTCGTGTTTTGTTCAACAGTGTGCTTCACAGAAAAGGGCTACATATCTGGCATGTTCTCGACATGACACCAGTTCAAAGCCATTGTAAACGGAAGGAGTACGTACTTTGGCCAGCCTTCAAAGGTCGCCACTGTGAACAGAGTCAGCATGGCTTTACTGACGTCATCAAAGTTGAATTCGTTGTTACTCCACTCACGATCGAACTCCTTGGGTTTCTCAATGTCACCAGTTGGATAAGAAATATATTTACCCCTGAAAGATGATGAGTAATATCAGAGTTGCACGAACTTGTACTCGAGGAAAGAATTTGTATCTTAAAGCTAAAATATTCTGCACACACAGTCAAATGCAATACTATGCCATGGAAAAGTAACACAAAATTGCCTTATCTCACAAAAAGCACAACTGTGCACTTACATGTTTGGCCATTTGTTCGTTTGGATTAAGTATTTTGTGTCATCATTAAATTAATGTGCCACCATAGTTATTGCTGATCATGATCCCACAGTGATTTCTCAGCATTACCTCTATGGATCCTAAAAGGCACTATTTCACCTTGAAAATTATAGTTACAAAACACTTAAGGCCCTTGGAATTAAAGGCACAATGGCAGTAGTTCCCTGCCAGTCTCCATACTTACATGCATTCACTCATTGTCATTTTAGACTTGTCATTACACTCAAAGAATGTCCCCTGCAAAAAGAGAGCAAATAGATATAAGCTTGTGAATGAATAAGATGTAGATCTCAACTTGATAAGCCAAAAAGATATATGCAGATATTTGTGCTTTTTTATCTTTTCCGTCAATCATCACCATTATTATGCAGTGATAGTTCCTTTCCTCTTTCTCCCCAATCATTGACGGGAAGTCAACTTGTATAGGTGTAATCACCTGTTTGACTCCTCCTACTCGGCAGTATTTGTTTTAATGTGTTATGATGTTTTATTTTCATTTTACCACAGTTTTTGCCATTGATGTTCAATATCTTGATGTTCTGCTGATTTAAGCTCAATAAATAAATAAAATAAATATAACTGTACAGTCTACAATGAGAACTCCACTTATAAAAAAAAAAAATCTCCAGGTGGATTTTTTTTAATGTTCATAATATAAAACTTGTCTGTAAAGATCTGTTAGCCTAGTTTGATATTTCTTATCACCATTGTAAAACTCTCAATCTATGCATTGATGAGCAGGAAATATCTTAGGATTTGAAAAAAATCTTGACTTTAACATGTTAATTCTTTCAGCGCCAATCACGTCTAAAGTCAATCTACTTAAGTCCGACAAGTCTGAATTATCATTAGGATCCCAGATTTATATGTTTCTGGTAAAAAGACCTTTCATTCAAGTACCAGTATGCCTAGAGTTCCAGAGAGAATACCCCGGGTCAACAGCTTTTCTTGGTGCACATTAAGGGCAGTGTGCCCAATGTGTGCCAAGAAAAGCTGTTGACTCAGTCCAAAATATGCTACTGAAAGGGTTAATTTGTTACAACACCTGTTCCATTCTAGTTCAGATCATGGCACCCCAATTAATGAAGTATCATCACCCAAGGCCACTGACTAATGAACATCTTCTCTCCCCTTGCTATAGAGCGGCTTGTTACAACATGGATTTGGTTATAATGCCCACGACTGTGACTTCCCACCCTGTGACTCCCAAGCCCCAGATCAAAATTGTTCCAGTCATTAAGTTTGAAATATGTAAATAAAGATTTGGTAATGTAATTTATTATTTTACTGTGTCCATTTTCTGTAGAAAGTGATAAATAAGTAGGGTACAATCATTATTGACAAAGCAAAGGTTTTTTGCATGGACATTTCCTGGTGGAGATTTATTTGGAATACATGAGAAACATCAATCAGACCTGTCGTACAGCACATCAGTAAGATTAACCATGACATGAAGTGTTGATTACAACATTCTGTTCCTCATCAACTCATCCAGGAATGCTACATCTACCCTTAACGGGGTCACCATAATGCCTGAGATTACATCATCAAGTGTGAAAGTTTGAGGGTTAGTTTATCACTGGCCCTGGCTTTTGTTTTCCTTAGCAATCCACAGCATGCACAGCGCCATGTTTTTTTTGTCTTGTAGACAGTAGGGGACATATGTCACTGACTGAAACCAGAGTTATGAATGTATTCTGATTTGCGATATTCCATGCGCCACTGACTGAACCTATTGTTATTACATGGGTATTAGGATTTTGCATCACCATTTCTATTTTGCACCATTCACTAGTTCATCATATTTATTTGCACTGTATTAGCCCTAGAGGACCCTATGTACCTGGTCCTGTGCACACATTTTGTACAATAAACGTATTACTACTGCGACTGCCGTTGACCAATCAGCTGCAAGCTACCTGGAACGGAACTTTTGTGTTTGCCGGGGAGTTGCTTCTCCTTCAGAACAAGTGATTTATCTGCATTATGTGGGCAGTGTGTACTGTGTTTCGACATTTACTGTTTAAGTAACTGCCATCTACATTGTTTTATTTAAGGCTTAAAGGTGGCTCCTATGAGAGCGACATGTATTCGTCCTCATAGGAGTCTCCGTAGCCACATAAATTTATATTATGTACATGTATGTTCATATTGAAAACATCATTGTATTGATTAGCTAAAATAAATGAGTTTTGAGTTTGTGTTTGTTAGAGACTGGTCTAATCAATGACAACCTGGGATTATGTAATGTGTGAGTACCTTCCCACTACCACAGTGTCAGCTGTTGCTGTTAGATCAAGATACTGGTATGTGTTCTATGGATTTTATTTATTTTGAAATGATTTACATGAATTGGGTTGTACTTGTAGAATACGGTTAAATGTAAGGTTTTCTCTTTTTTTCTTTTAATACAATAAAACTTATTGAATTACACTAGACTCGGTTTGTTTCTTATTAAGATTGCTAAGGAATTTAAAGCAAGTTCATGGGTGAAGATCTGATTTTTGACCACCCTGGCCCCCCCCCCCCCCTTAAAAGTGAGTTCTGGCAGCGGTACTCTTGATATAACACGGTAATGACCCTGTAACACGGTTTGTTTGATGGACCCTATCTACTGCATTAATAACCAGGGAGCACTGTAGCTCACAAGCTGTTCACTATGGTTGCTTTAGGTCTGCCATTGAAGAGTCACCACACTTATGTACATGAAGCACATAATGTGAAATGAAATGACAGGTTCTGTGGTCATACATACCTTGAACAGCTGTACCCCAATAACAGCAAACATGAACTGAAGCAGGAAGGTGACCAACATGATGTTACCAATGGTTTTGATGGCAACTATTACACACTGTACTACATGCTGCAAGAGAAAACATGTATGAATCAGTACATGATCATCTGCCCAATGTACTATACAGACATTATTTCTGGGGATATTACAGCGAGAATATATAACAGCCAAAGTTTACAATGTGATCAATACACAGATTTGATGTAAAAGTGATCCCACATCTCCTCCAGAAAATGCCAGAAATTATGCTAGACCTCAATTCATGTGGTCCTAAATGTCAGTTTGAGAATACTGTAATCTCTATTACTCAAGTGTTTGTGGACCAAGACTGAACTTAAACAATAGATTTATACAGAAATAGATTTATACAGAAAAGGTGGAAATGAATGAAGTACATGTATACTAGTCTGGATCCTCTGAAAAGGAAACACTTGGCTAATTAATGGTGCAAAAAAGGTCTGGATCCAACAATCAAGTTCCCACGCAGTTATCCAGAACTGGTTTTGAGTGCTTACATGTCATTCCTGGTTGGAGAGGAACTTAGATCTAATAGGATAATGCTGAAAATTTACAATTTTGGCAAGCATAGAGCATTAAGGGGTGATAAAAGCAAGATGGTATGGTGGCAGCAGTGGCATTGGTGGCAGATGTGGGATCAACTCAATCATGGCTTTCAAAAAAAATCTGAAATGTCTACCTGTTAAGGCTAGTAACATAGCAGGTGGCAAGAAAGGAGCAACCTCTATACTTCAGAATTGCACATTTAAAGCATATCATTTAGTCTTCAACTAAAAGGAGGATTAAATGAACTAGACCAGGCAAAGGTCGCAAAACGGGGATTCCCTTCAGAAATACCTACCGATTGCCTTTCTTACAAGAGTATGGGGAGGAAACATGGACTGCTATTTAGCAATACTTATCAACTGTCTTGTCTTAGCCCCTATCTATCAAAAGGAGAAACAAGACGATATACAAAAATCTGCAAAGCTGTAACCTGAAACAGTTTGTTAGGAAAACTTTAGTTGTATTACCATTTTGTCACGACTTTACATCATTTTGTAAGCACATGATAAGGTAAGGTGACTTACTTTAAGGCCTTTGGCCCTGTTGATAGCTCTGAGGGGCCTGAGTACACGTAGCACACGCAGAATCTTCACCACAGAGATAGCTTCGTTGCTGAAACACCAAATAATCGTAAGTCAAATTGCCCCAACTATATTGTGTTACCTGTCTACCTTACCTGTAACCCCAACAAGTTCATCTGCCTTTATATTCACCCCTTCCTCAGTCATCAATTGACAGCCAATGGTCAAGATTCCTGAAATCTGCTTAAAGTAAAGAAAACCTACAAACATAATACTGTTACCATTCATTTGGTAATCATTACCATTCACAAGGTAATCAATCCAAATTTACTCTTCTGGACGTCTTCAGGTAGAAATGGGCAAGGTAAATGTTAACAGTTAGAGATTGTTAAGTTGAATAAGTTTGTTGTAAGAAAAGTTACATACAAAAAAAAACAAAACAAAAACCTGATTATATAGTTTCTGGTCATTTACAGAATATGCCGACATGGTTCTGGGTTCTAACAGGAGAACATAAAACAAAGAACATGATCTTATCGGAATATTCAACAACTGACAATTGGATGCCCTAAAAAATGGACATGCTACATGTATAAATTTTTTGCATTATGTTTTATCCACTCAGAAGAAGACAGAACGATATGACAGTCCACTAACATGGTTTACAATGAATGTACAACAGCTGGATATTCATTTGCTGTGTGCATAATGGAATTAAAAGTAATGTTACAAGCACAAACCCTGATTTATTGCTACATAAACTACTCTCTGCATTTTTTTTTCACTCTGATCCTGATCAGTTTCACTCACATCTGCCTCAACTAAAGATGCCTGAGTTTTACATGTAAAAAAGTGCTCTGTTGGTCAGGTCCTCCAATGTCGAACTCCTGACAAGTTCCAGACAGCAGCATCACAGAATGAAATACCATACCACAACACTGTTTTGACAATACTGTGTAACAGCAACACCACAATCACCGCACAAGTACCAAGTAATTCCCAACCACTGCACACTGATGGGTCTGGATTTACAGAAACCCATCCACCAAAAGACCCATTTGATTTGAATCTTCCCCTTTCACGGGCAATACCAGACTAAATCTTGACTCGCTATTGCCAAATTTACCAATTAAAGCGACAGAGAAAGTGCAAAAAATAAAAACTACAATATGCTTCTTAGATATACATGTATCTATCAATATACTAACAAAAATGCAACCATACATTGGACAGCCATATGTACATCACAGAGTAGTCAGCATGTATTTACACTTCTATTCAATGAAGACAATTGATTGAAAACTTCATTTGCAAGTCACTAAAAGCTACAAAACCTACTAAAATATATTCCTATTTTTCCCAGCATTTACAACAAAACATTTATGTTTTCTACCCCTTGCAAAGATCACAGGACCAGGAACCAGCTCCATCTGAGATCCCATCAAGTTCTGTTGATGCGTTTGTTTGAAAATGCCAACAGTGATGGCCGTCTCTTACGAGATGATATGAAAATGGTATTTACATCAACTTGTGCACAAAGTATTCATGAAGAAAGACCATCAACACTTGTATGCATTCAAAGGACAGCTGTCAGAAAGCAGAGGAAGCTGTGTGGTCAACAGTTGTGCCACGACAAATTTTGATTGGGGTACCATGTTGATAAAAGGCCACAGTGACTGAGACATACACTCAAGTCCAGGAAAATTCATTCGATAAAAGAGGTCCCAAGAGCTAATGAAGGTAAAATCTCTGATCAGACAGTTCTTGGCACATTGTGCCCACAAGAACAGCAGTGGTCAAACGCATCAAACTCAGCAAGCACGGGCAACTACATTGTAAGACTCCACCTAGTCTTGCCACTGCAGGCTTAAGATGCTACAGATGCTGCCATTGCAAACATTCCTTTTCACTTATGAATCTTTGTACTTGACTAAACAGTACAAAGAAAAATCTGCACTAGTTTCTGGTGAAGGATATATATGTGTTACTGCCCCCTATGCATTGGACTATTTTGCAATATTGTTTGTTTGTTGGTATGTAGCTGTGTGTACCATTGAAATGTAGGCATTGTATACCTATATACTACTGGAAATGCCACATTGCATCGCGCTTCAAAAAGAATGGCGCATGCATGGCTGCGGACCATCTATTAACTCACCTCTTTACGAGTCTTGCAACCCTGTAAGACAAAGTTGCTGTGTTATCACTGACGTCATGTTCACTTGTGTTTGCCTATACACGGTTTGAGATCCAAATTACTTTTATCTACATAGACATCCACAGTTAACCAGTAATTGAGAGCCAGATAACAGGTGTACCTGGTTTCGATATGAAGGTCCCAAGACATGTAACACATATGGTGATGACATTCTCTTAATATGCAGCAGTTATTCCATGCCATAATATTTTTTTTTTACAATTTGTTTTTGTTTTTTTGTTTTTTGTTTTAACAGATTACATGTTATGGTGTGCTTCTTGTGTTGACAGTAGTTCTGAATTTTAAGTAACATGAACTACAGGTACAAAGATGTGCTTCTTCATCAAATTTTACTTACTTCAAATATTTTACAAAAGATGCCAAAGACTTGTCTTCTTATTTCGACCAAGTGGATGCCATTTAAAGTGAGATTATCAAACTTAAGCTTCCACAGCAAATACCTGGGCCAGATTATCTGACGCGAAACTGAAAAATCACTTCAGCTAGATTATCTGACACAAAACTGAAAAATTACTACTTGTCACTCCAGTTGAGCCAGGTTAATAGTTAATGATCTTTAAGAAAGTGTCAGACTGGCAGAGATTCCAAGTTTCCCACTTCTTCGGGAGATCTGTGTCAATTGATCATGAATTTACCACCAATTGAATAGAGAACCTAGTGCCTAAATGACCAGAAGAATAAAACTGAAATGATGCAACCCTGAATCAACTGTGTCATAATTATTGACACATTAACCCTTTCCCCCTTGAATTGACTCTTCAGTCAACAACTTTCATTGGCATGTGTTGGGCACTTAGTGCGTTGGGCACTTAGTGCCCAACGCATGCCAAGGAAAGTTGTTGACCTGGGGCATGTGACGTTGATAGGGCTCATCTACAATTCTCAGTCAAAATTGTTTTTCATTACTACTGAAATTAGTTGAAAGCACCGAAGCAGACGACATTTGACCACCAGCTGGTTTTTGCCGGTTTAAGGGGGAAAGGGTTAAAACCATGCCTATTAGGACACAGGTGTCACACAATTAACTATTCAAGATACTCATTCAAAATTAACACCTTCTAACTTTTTAGGTGGGGTGGGACTGGGGGTGGGGTGGCGGGGGTATCTTTTTGAAAGAATGACATTTTCTAAAAATTCTCCCGATTCAGGTTAAGTTCATGACAATCTGAACCAAATTTGAACTGGAAACTCTGTTGTCATGATGCATCATAAAAAATTGTTAGAATGTAAAATGAGAAATATATAAATACAAACCCTATCAATGTGACTTGCTTCAGCAGCAAGTTGTGGAGTAAAAAACACAATCTTTGCTTTTACTTCCTCTGGACTATATGTAAAGTTAGATTTGTAAAGTAAGAATTAAATTATTAAGTGCTTCAAAAATGCCACAGAAAAGTGTATAAATGGATAAAATGCAGAAAGTGGATGTCAATCACAGTTGAGAAGTATACATGGAATAGTGTGCTTCACTGGTGAAATCAACTAAGGTGTCATTATTAATCAATGATTATCTAACAAAAATTAAAGATAAAAAAAATTATGCTTTAGTGACGAGCAGCAAGAAAGGGCATATTATGAATGAATTTGTACCAACCCAAATTGGCCTTTGGCCACAGCACTGAGGAACAAGAAAGGGCCTATTGTATGTATTTATACCACCTGAAATAGGCCTTTTGCCACAGTACTCTCTATCAGACTTGTTAAAGCTTCTCTTTCACCAAAGTACCCTTCACTTCACTTGCTCAAGTCAAGTCTTCACCAGAGCACTCTTCACTAGATTTGCATCAGATACACAATACCTTTCACTGGACTTGCTCCAGACAGTCTTTCAGTGTAATACTCTTCACTAGATTGCCTCAGATACACAACAGTTTTAACTGGACTTGCTCAAGTGAGTCTTCACCTTCTCTTCAACAAATTTGCCTCAAGTACACAGCACTTTTTCACCAGACTTGCTCAAGTCTTTCATCAGAGCACTCTTCGGTAGATTTACATCAAGTACACCACAGCAATCTTAATTAGACCTGCTTGAGTCTGTCCATCTGCCTTCAAAAATAAATTGCATGATCCCAATTTATCTCTTACACCTCTAAAATGCCTTACGTAAATCTGATTAAGAAAAGGTCAACTATTGTTGACATCTCTTATTTATGCCAATTTTTAGCGCTTCCCATTACTCAAGTGTACTGTTAGGAAAGATGTCTTCACTGGAAGTTCAATTCATATCTGTCTGGAATGTCAACAAGCTGACGGTGGACTAACTGTATATTCATTTTTACCACCTACCCACCAGAACAAACCTTTGCATCTTCATATTTTATGTCACTGAGCCTTCACAGGTTATTGCATCCTTTAAATCTAGAGGTTTTCAACCAGTGATGACAACATTGAGAATGCTGCTGGAAGGATACATACACAAAACGTGAGAGCTTATCAGCAAATTGATGCAACTATCCACTCTAAAGCCCACAAATAAGCCCTGTCACCCCTTGCACAACTTCAATAGTGAACATTAACTTCATGTCCCGCTACATGTGTGCCTCTTTCTTTTCTATCTATTGATTGAAAAAAACTGTATTTTACACACAGATCAGGCAGTATATTCTAATGAAGCCTAAACTTGTACTCATTTTTGCAACCTAAAAGCACCAAAAGTTGCCCAGCACCTGCACTAATCGAACATGCAAAGAGAAGAAAACCATGATTTATAGTTGGAGATTTTTTCAGTACACTTTCTACACTATGAATATAGTCTCATAGTCATACAGTCAATCCATCACAGCCCCACGAAAACAAAAACACCACTAATAGCCAATGAAGGTGCTACAAAGCAACAAAATATCTTTAATTAAAATAATAGATAAATCATAAAGGTTATCTGAAAGTAAAAAAGATGCACAGTAAGTATAGTAAATTCAAGTGTTCATTCTTCGTAAGACCTTTGCTTACAGGGCAGATTGTAATTTGTGCACACACCTGTACTTCTACAACAGCATTTTACACGGTTTCAGCTGGGATTTTGCTCAGGATGTTGCCACCTGATGTCCATTTCTTAAACACAACTTCATGATGAATATGCATTTCCCCCAAACTAAAAACAACTGACCAAACGACACTGAATATCATGGCGATCTCTGACCTTTTGGATTTTTGTACAAGGGGCATTCATTTCATCAGTCTTGAGTCTTGATAGCAAAAAAAAAAAGAAAAAGAAAAAAAGAAAAAAGAAAAAAAAAGAAAACCCTCTTCTTCTCAGGTGTAAATGCATGAAATAGATACAATATTGACAGGTGCTTTTGCTCAAACACAACTTTGTGGACAACAACCATGACCCACACTATGAAGGCAGGCATTATGAAGATAGAACACCGCACATACAAAACGACAGCAATGACAATACCTGAAATCCATTAATAATAGCAGAGTAATATTGAAAATTAACGACAAGGCAGGTTAGACTGAGTATCATAGCCTGCATAATAAATGTCACTTACTTTAATATCATAGAGATGACACCAACTGATACTACTAGTAAGTCGAGCAGATTGAACAAACTTCTGCAGAAGGATCCCTTATGTAGTACCAGACCATATGATATGACCTACAAAATTTACCGAAAAATGTAAAATCTGGCAGAAAAAGTTCTACTTACTTTAATCCAAATGAGATGAGGGCCACTGAAACAACTAGCAAGTCTAGGAGATTGAACAAACTTCGGCAGAATGACCCTTTGTGCAGCACCAGCCCGTACGATATGACCTGAAAATTCAGACATCAAACGTTGGCGGAAGAACATTTAAATGAAACCAGGTTAGTATGGTTAGATCATATTTTGTTGAACATTCAGTACATGGTAGTCCCAGATGAGCTGTTCTCATGAGTTTAGTATTGTCATGGTATGAATTGTTGATGGAACTTTTCAGTCATAATTTCCAAATTTTGGCCTTTTTTTGGTTCCAATTTTAGACTATAACTAAGGGCAGCTTTCCATTCTTCCGACAACAAGTAAAATAGGAATAACTCTACAGTGATATTCCATGAAAAAAATGTATATAATATAGCAGAGTATGAGTAATTGAAATAGGCAAAACTGATACAAAACATATACTTTCTTTATTATGTTACTGCCGAATAAATTAAATCCCCTTCCAGTATCTTTGGCGTTATTTTTCACACAGTATCATATTTTCCTGCAACAGAGACAGCACTTTATGGTAAAAGGTCCACACATATATATACATATCAACTATAAAAGGCACCTGAACTAGAAGTGCGAATGATAAACATTCAAGAAATCAGAACTATGATCAACCTCATAACCAAAAACTGTTTACCATTATGGAAAATAGATATGTATCATTTGGATAGCGGGTAAACATCTTAAAATTCCTTGCCCTTTAGAATAGTGATTTTCAACATTTCACATATAAACAAATAAGAAAAAGAAGTTACAACCTTCCACTTAAGTTTGGAGTTTCCTTTCATAAAGAAATGCGTCACCTACTAAAGTATTTACTGGAATTCCCTGTACAAAATTTTGTTCTGATTTCCACAAACAAGTATGACATTCCTACTGAAATGTGAAATATGAGAGACACTGTAATAACTGAAGATTAATATAATACGTAATTATTAAAGAACACTTGAAGATTTCTCAATTTTTAATTCAAACATCTGATATTTGAGAAGACTGAAAAAAAAAGCAAGTGCTTCACTCCATAAAGAGATAAGCTGCTTCTCAACTCAACTAGAATTTATTTGGTGCTTTTGCACGCAAAATGCCAAAAATTCAGGACATATAAGCTACATATATGTATGTCTCAATTACCAGA